>CAJUXJ010000806.1:78047-285394 GCA_910589775.1 Avena eriantha
TCCACCGCATCAATGAGAACTTTTCGGTCATGATGGACGGTCGCCAACGTGGCTCGAAAGCCTTAACATACAGTATTCTTCACTATGTTTTGGGAATGACTATCGGTCCAGGTATTGCATTGTATTAACGAAAACAACTATTATTATCAATTTCATATTAAATATCGTTGTTTTTATCACAAAGATATAGTAAATCAGAGACACTTAACATGGAAGGAGGAAGTACTTACATTTTAAAAACATGAACTTGATGAAGTAGATAACTAAGTCACTGGAATTACATGTCTACTTATTTCTATAAATTTCAAATGAACAATCCCCATAATTTCTACTTGAGAACAGTATTTCGAAAGAAAAACACTACGTTTCACCCGAGATATCACACGCGACACGTCTCCCGGCTCGTACGGTCACCACACGTCCAGTTCGTGACAGAGGAAAGCCCGATGGGTCCCACTCACGATGCCTTTTCTTATCCTTTCCTTGTATGCTGTTTTCCTTCCTCTTCCCCCCAAAGAATGGCAAGAAACAAAGGGTTCATGACTCTCATTCTCACATTGCAGCGCAATTTTCCATCGGAGCATTGTCGTTGCCAGCGAACCATGGAAGTTGGAGCGCGGCGGCGGCCGTCAGCCTCTCGTCGGGGTTGCAAGTTAGGAGCCCTTTGACGACCTTGAATCCGTCCTCGGACAGCAGCTCCTCGGGGAACAGCTCTCGCAGCAGGTTGCCGTGCCACCTCCCTTGCCGCCGCTGCTGCTGCTGCTCTTGACGCCATAGCGGCACCATGCCGGCCACGAACGACGACTCGTATGACCTCCACTCCCTCTTCCCCGGCACGCCGAGCACGTCGTAGATGATGTAGAGCTGGTCCGAGTCGCAGTTTCCGTTGAACAGCACCTCCCCGATGAGCAGCTCCCCATCACGCAGCCGAGGGACCACGCGTCCACGCGCGCGTCGTAGCCCGGCGTCTCCATAAGCATCTCCGGCGCGCTGTACTGCGTCGTTCCGGCGGACCAGTACGCGCTGGCGCCGATCTTCTCTGCGACCTCCGCCGACATCGCTGAGCCGAAGTCGCCGATCTTGACGTTGCCGACGCTGTCGACGAGGACGTTCTCGGTCTTGATGTCGCGGTGGACGATGCGGTGGCCGTGCATCGCAGCCGCGCCGGAAAGAAGTTGCCGCATGACGCGGCGCGCTTCGGGTTCCGGGAACGGGCGGCCGGTGCGGCGCAAGCGTTCGCCAAGGACGCGGTCCAGGGACGTCCCGGCGTGCTCCATGACGAGGGAGTAGTCGTTCTTGGTGCCCGGCGCGCGCGCGACGCCGTGGAGGTCGACGACGGAGGGGTTGCCGCGGCAAGCGGCCATGAAACAGGCCTCCCGCAGGAGCTCGCCGACGGGTACGGAGAGGCAGGCGTCGGCTTCGCCTTCGCCTTCGTGGATGGTCTTCAGGGCGACGGTCTGGCCGGTCGTAAGGTAGCGCGCCTTGGTGACGACGGCGGTTGTGCCCTCTCCTAGCGTGTACAGATCCTCGTAGCTGCGGGTGCTGCGCATGCGCCGGGGCTTGCTCGTCGTCTTGCTGATCGTCATGCCTCCGAGGCCGCGGGCGGCGGCGACGTCTCGATCATGGCGGAAATGACGGCGACTCGCCAGGCGCTCATGGGTGTCTCGCTGGCTTGGTGCTCGTCGATCATGGCGCAGATGGAGGCGACCTGAGACGCGATGGCAGCCGTTCCCTCGGCTCCGGCGGCAAAACTGGTCGTCGTCGGCCATGGCGCAAGCGGGAAGTGTTACCATGGTGGTGGTGGGCTAGGTTGCGAGATCGGGTAGTGCAAACTGCAAAGTACTCGAATAGCGCAAGGTGATGGTGTGAAGAGGGATTCGACCATTCTATGAAGGAGGATCGAGCCGATCACGATACAAACTCGGAAAAAGACCTAGCTTAGAGCGCACGCGCACGGCGTGCTCGTGTTTCTTTTGAAAGGAACGCGTGTCCGTGTATATGGGAAGGGATTCCAAAACAAAAATGAGCTCAAAAGGGAAGATACCAAAATCAAGCCCAGCTACTTTTTTTTTCTCAGCTGAGATTTCCGCTGATTAAACAAAGAAAGGGGAGTGCTACCCATCCCCCAGGGATCAAAACTTCCGATCCTCCGGGTCCTCCTGCTAACACGTGTCCCTTCTTTTTACGCTTTTGCTACACTGCGCTCGCTTTTGCTACATAATGCCCCGCTTTTGCTACATGTAGTAAAAAACGATTCGATCTAACAAATAGAAAAACAGACTAGACCTCGCCGGAGATTTCGCCGGAGACGCCGCGGGCGACCGTGTAGCAAAAAAGTTGTGCTAGTGTAGCATATTCGACCTCGCCGGATAATTTCGCCGGTAGACCTCACCAGAGACCTCGCCGGAGTTTCGCCGGAAACTATGTAGCAAAAGAATTATGCTAATGTAGCAAAATCAGAGAACAATTGTAGCATTTTTTTGTATTAGTGTAGAATTTTTTTTTTCGCGGAAGACATCGTCGGGGTCTCCGCCGAAATTCATAGGTGCAGAAATAAGTGTAGCATTTGGAGAACATCAATGTAGCAAAACCAAAACGAATACATAGCAAAACATGAATGTGTATGTAGCAAAACCAGCCCCCGCTTCGCCCAAGGTAGCAACATCATGCACTAATGGTAGCAACATCGTAGACCCAAGGTAGCGGAGCCGTCTGCCGTCGGTAGCAACAGTCTATACCCAGGGTAGCAAAACCCACCCGCCATCGGTAGCAACATCGCTGACCATGGGTAGCAACAGTGCTGAGCGTCGGTAGCAAATCCATCTCGAATCGTCGGTCTCGCCGGAGTTCGAGAGAGGGGCATGGAGGGGGGCAGTGTCCGGCGAGGGCCCCTGCCGATGGCGACCCCGTCGTCCTCATGTGGTGGTGAGGGTCATGGCCCTTGTCCTGGAGTGGTTGGGGGATGGGTGGGCACCATGGAAGGCTGTAGAGATGGCCGGTGCCATAGGAGGAAGTGAAGCAGACGAGCTCCATGGGGACAGTCGCCGTCGCCACTCCATGGCGCTGCCGCCAGAGCACTTGCGGCGGGGCTCGTGTCCCTGTGGAGGATTGGGGGCAGGGGGAGGGGGTCGCCGGCGAGAGAACCAGTAGATGGTGCGAGCTCCGGCGGCCGGCCCGGTGGTGCGCGGGGGCTACAGGAGAGGCCGGGGAGGCGGGGTCGAGGGAGGAGAGGCCGGCGGGGAACTTGGGCAGCGGGCTCGAACAGGAGGGAGAGCAAGCGGGAGAAGCGGCGGCGCGAGGGTGGGATGCAGAGTTAGCGATCCGGGGATCCGAATCGATCGATGGGCCCACCGGGTTGCACGACCTGGTGCGCGAGCGTGACCGGGGGATGAAATGTGTCGTATCCCCCGGGGTGATGTGCTATCATTTCCACAAAGAAAGAGTTGCGGCTCATAGGATAAAAATCTCAACGACAATGAATTTGTACGGACCATTATGTTATGACCTTGTTTTAAACATTTTATGGTAGAAAAGCGTCTATATTCTTTGCTCGTGAGATTTTCTGAATTTAAATTTCTCGGGCAGTTAAAAAATCGAGATTTGTTTTAAGCGTCGGTAACCGGATAAACAGATGATCGCAGGTTAAAAAGGATCCATTGGTAAAAAAAACTTGATGGTAGCCACAGGACAAAAGACTTCTCAATCGGCATTTAATTTTATGGTAGAAAAATATCTATCCCTTGCAGAAAAAAATTGAATTCAAATTTTGAGTAAACGGATTTACCCGATAAAATAATCCATCGGTAAAAAACCTTGATGGTTTCCACCCGTCAATGGAGGAGGGGACGTCGTATATATATCCAAGTCGATTATGGGCTCGCTATTCAACTTGAGATGAAATCATATGTCTCTTCCTCAAACTTGGTTGAACAACTTGACAAATCAGCCAACCTCGGTAGAACTTAGCACCTCAAGCCATGTTGACCGCATCGGTCTCGTACCAGCTAACTGCGCTACAACCAAGATGCCGAACAACAAATCCTAAATAAATAGCTAAGTAGCTCTAGATTATGCCACCGGTTAGGTAAGGACATCGATGATGCCATCAATATCAGATCTAGAGACTAGATCTGAGTTGTTTCACCCGGAGGAGAGCACAAGGAATGTGGGGAGATGAGGCATCTCCACGATGATGCCTCTAAGAAGGAAGAGGAAGTGCTAACTCATTATCATCATCGGTGCCTCAAACTTGGTTCAACAACGAGGCCAATCATCCAGCCTCGGCACAACTTGTCACCTCAAGCATGTTGACCGCATCCATGGGTCTCGTAGCAGCCAACCGTGCTACAACCAAGACGTCGAAGAGCAAACATTACATTACTAAGTAGCTCCAGATTAATGCCCTCGAGGAGGTAAGGACATCGAGATGATGTCATCTAGAAATTGGATAGATCTGAGCCTTTTGCTCTAGGAGCACAAGGAATGTGAGAGAGGTGGCATCTCCACGATGAAACCTCTAAGGGGGAAAGGGATCCCTAACTCGTTACCATCATTGGTGCCGACAAATCTAGCAAGTGGCTTTTGATAGTACCATCACATCACCATCCCCCACTTAACATGGGTATGATTACTCAGATGCTCACTATTTGCTACCCTACATTGGGTAAAAGGCCTACGGCCCATAAAGATTCCAGATAAAAGCCTAAGGAAGCAACCGACAAAGACTTTTACTGTATTAGGAAAGAAATCACGAACTGACATTATGTTGGTATTGTAATCACGCGTGTATGAAACCTATCCGCATATAGCTTTGAGACCCAGTCTATTATATATAGGACGGGAGAAGCCCAAGCGAGGACACACCAAATTCTAGAGGACAACTTGTAATAGAGTGTTTTCCCAATATTCGGGCGACTTTGTCTTCATTGTTTTCCTGACATCCGACGAAACCCTCAGCGTTCTCTTTTCCACGAAACCCCAAGTCCATCACCATAGGCATTTCCGAGGTTACCCCTCGTCAATTGGCTCCATCATTGGGAAACTTGAACGCTGGAAGCACGGATTTGGTGGAATGCTCTCCACCAAGCATCAACTTGACAAAAGCAAATCCACGCCCGCCCACCCAAAAAGCTACGCCAACAGAAGTACAGGAACCTTCCACTGGATCCTCAATGGAAGTCGAAGCACAGATCGAAGAAGGCACCAAAGGCAGGCAAATCGAGACAAATCTAGGGATCTTGATGGTCTCTATGACAATCTCTCCTTCAGATCAGACCCACCATTCACATCACCACGTGAAGCAAGCCCAGCCCATTCAGAACCCAAAGAAAGTAGCGAAAGCATCGACTTTGGAATTCAGATGACAAAAATATATCCAGAGCAAAAACTGATGGAACTTCACTGGCTCATCTGATAGTGTCTCCATCTGCGGAAACGATGACGTTACTAGTCCGTATGCCACTCATCACCAACCATAGTGCCAATGCAACGGGCAGATCCAACAATCGACCGGGTAAATCGGGAAGAAGAGCAACCATGTGAAGATGAGCGGCGAACCCTTAGCCTACTAGCCAGTGCATGGGAAAAAGCGAGAGCAGCAATCTCGGGTGCGATCCCAATGACAACAGATGCCACCCACGAAGATCTATTGGCATACCAGTATCTGCTGCACTGCAAAAAGAGAAAAATACTCAGGATGCAAAGGCAGCTTGACGAAAGGAAGAGGGTAGCCGACGAATCTATCTTACGAAGGGCACAACTAAGCCCCACCCGAGGATCAAGAAGCATCACAGGAGGAGCATCGCCAAGAAGAGGAACGTCTAGATTACAAAGTATACCCGAAGAGAGAAGCGGATTAATTCGAGACCTTGATCTCTCGTTTATGTTGATAGATCAAGATGGAAATATCAAAGCAAAGACAACCCAGGCAGCTATTGTGGCTGCACAAACATACCTAATCACGACACAACCTGCACCCGATGATCCTCGTGCAGCCCTCCACCGATCTACCCGGATGAACCTCGGCTTAGTGGGAGAAACTCCTGCGCAAGCAGATAAAGAAACCACGAGGCAACATGATAGCTCCCCACACTGTTGCAATAGCCCTCGGCAAGGAGGTCACACCCGATAATTGGAGTTGCTCCATCGGGTCCACTTTTCCGAACAAGAATCACGGAACGACGCAAGAAACGACATCACCCAGCGAAGCATTGATCGATCACGAGAAGAGCGCAGCACCCGAAGGTACCATGACAACGAAAGTGAGGACGAACAAGAATTATGCGGAGCCAGCTGCTTTACCCGACGGGTTCGCAAAACACAGGTGCCGAAAGATTTTAAGCTACCCCAAGATCAACAAAAATACGACGGCCTCCAAGAACCCGAAGCTTGTCTGACAGATTATCGAGCGAATGTCAGATTACAAGGATGATCCAAAGCCACGGCAATGCAAAGCCTGCAGCTCCACCTAACCGGTGCGGCACGCTCCTGGACGAAGCAACTACCAGGAGATTCCATCAGCAGTTGGAATGATCTTGAAGACAAATTCATCAGAAACTTTCAATCCACATTCAAGTGACCCGCCTCTTTATAGCAACTGTGTGCCTGCAAGCAAAAGCCAGGAGAATCAATACAAGCCTTCATCCAACGATGGAACATTACCAAAAATTCGGCTGAAGCAATATCCGACGAAAGAGCAATCGATGCCTTCAATGATGGTCTCCGTCGACAGGAGTTCATTGAAGAACTAGGATGAGCAAAGCCAAAAACAATTTCACAGTTGATGGAAATAGCCAATTGTTGGGCTGATGGAGAGGATCCAGTACACAACAAAAGAGCTTGTTCACCCGACGACAAAGACTAGCGTAACAGTGACCGGAGACGACGAAGCAATGATGGATACCATACACCCAATTACGTTGCAGTGAGCTTTTCTGGAACGGACAACCGATGAAACGACGACAACAACAACGGATATCGTGGCAGTAGAGACAACATCGGTGAAAGCCAGCCGCGGCAACGATACTAGCCGACGAACCGAGACCCACCAATGTCAGCAGGACAAATGTTGGAAGGACCCTGTAATATGTACTACTACGTCGACTCAACAGGGAAAAGGCAATCAAATCACCTCCTAAAGGACGCCGGACATTCCTAAAGATGCAAAAACTATGCAACGCAAAGGCAGCCGAAGCAACAAACAGAAACTACGCCCCTACACCTGGCACTCTGGCCATTGGCGCTCCACCTCCACCACAGGGACCTCCACCAGCGGGACAGCCGCAAAATACAACATACCAAGACAATGAATATCCCAGATCAAAAGGAGCGATGTCAATGATTCAGAAGGGGCCACCCTCTAATAGAACACAAAAATTGATCACCAGGCAAGTAAATTTGGCGGTAACAAAGCCACCTCCTACACCGGAGTATCTCCATTGGTCAGAACAAGAAATTACTTTCAGTAGAGCTGACCATCCATTACGGGTCCGTCAGCCAGGCCAGTCAGCGTTAATAGTGGAAGCGCAAATCGGCGGGTTCGACATGAGCAAGGTTTTCTTGGATGCAGGAAGCAGCATCAACCTGATTTACGCCAAAAATATGCGGGCCATGAACTGGTCCATGACGAACCTAACCCCAAACAACACAACCTTCCACGGGATAGTTCCTGGAAAAGGCAAAATTCCATTGGGAAAAGGCCACCTCGACGTCGTTTTTGGGTCAAAAAACAACTTCAGACAAGAAAAGCTGGAATTCAAAGTTATGGACTGGCCATCTCAATACCACGCGATCCTGGGACGATCAGCTTTCGCCAAGTTCATGGCAGTACCACACTATGCATACCTAGTGCTGAAAATGCCAGCCCACAACGGGGGTCATCACAGTCAAAGGAAGTTTCAGCCGCACAGATAGCTGCGATCGGGAATTCAACAAAATCTCGGAATCTTTCAATATGGAGACGAAGCTTGTGCAGCTAAAATTGGCAGATGAAGAGTCGACACATGAAGGGCACACTCGCAAGAAGAAAACATCGGAAGAGCAAGCATGCAGCAGCCTCGTAAAAAGCAACGTATGCGGCCTCCAATAACAGTCCCGCATAAGAAGATCCACTAATTGAAGCCGAAGTCCCTTCAGAAAATTTCTATTTAGATACACCTTATTTTCAATAAAGGCCAACGGCCACGCAATCGCACCACCATAATGTACTCTCATCCATTGATATGAATAAATAAAGAAAGTATTCCATGACAAAAAACTTCTATGGCACGTCAGTTCGCCAGATCCCCCATAAGGGAATACATCATACAATCAAAATCTCATATAAAACACACGACGTTTTTGACAAGTATAAAGTAGTTCTATACAAAGTACAAAACTGCACAAACAAGCAGTCCGATCTCAAAATTTACAAAAAAAAATCCTCATTTGCTTCTAAGCACCTACGCACAATCCTAAAGGCGGGCCTCCGAGCAATGGCATAGTGAGGTGCCTGATGATCCACAAGTATAGGGGGTGTATCGCAGTATTTTCGATAAGTAAGAGTGTCGAACCCAACGAGGAGCAGAAGGTGCTGGCTAGTGGTATGGATCAGGAATTCTCTGCAAATACTTAGCAAACGGATTTTTAGGGGTTTTTGATATAGCAAGTAACAAAGTACGAGTAAATAAAAGACAGTAGGAATAAATGCAGCAAGTGGCCCAATCCTTTATGCAACAAAGGACAAGCCGGTTGTATTTCTATAGATGACCAAACGTTCTCGAGGACACATGGGAAGACTGTCAAGTGCTTTCGCTTCATATAGTCGATTAATCTTCTTTAGCTTGCTAAGTGTTGTGTGGGTGAACCTGTGCTAATGTACCGCCCCATCCAAGATTTAATACATACTTGTGATTATACCCCTTGTAAACATCCGTAAGTACAAGAAAGTAATTAAGGTAGAAACCTAACCATAGCTTTAAACTCTAAGACCCTTGCGTCCCTTGTGCAATGGTTTCCTAACGGGGGTTCAGGTGTCTGTCACTCCGGCAACCCCTACGATTAGTAGCCAATACACAATGCATTCCCCTAGGCCCATATAGGTGAAGTGTCATGTAGTCGACATTCACATGACACCACTAGAAGAAGTACACCACAACTTAAATAACAATCTATTGAATCTTTCTCAACGCAACTCCACTACTAACAACAAGACTTCTCCCATGTCCTCAAGAACAAAACGAACTACTCACAAGACATCATATGGATCATGATCAGAGATGGAATAATGATGTATAACAATCTGAACATAAACAATAATTCAATGGTTCACTCAATAGCATCAACTACAAAGAGTAATCAACACCGGGAAAGTTTCCCCTATGAACTATGCAAGATTCAACCCAATTGTTACAGCAATATGGAGATGGTGATGAGGGTGCTGATGGTGATGATGGTGGTGATGATGATGATGATCCCGATGAAGTCTATCTTGATGGTGGTATTGATGGCGACGATCTCCCCTCTCCGGGAAGGAATTTCACCGGCAGAAATCTGTCTGCCGAAGAGATCTTTCTCTCTCGGTGTTTTTCGCCCCGTAGAGGCGGCAGAATCTTTCTGTGGTTTTCTCCCTGAGTCTTAGGGTTTCGGGAGGATGATATACGCCAAAGGAGAGAGGCTGGAGTAGGCCAGAACGGCCACAACACCTCTAGGCACGGTCTAGGCCTGCCCGTGCCATGGGGTGGTGTGGGCCCCCTATGGCCCACCTCCACTCCATCTTCTGGCATCCTTAGTCTTCTAGAAAAATAGGACCATATATTTTCCTAGATTTTCTGATCTTCGCGAATTTTGCCTCCAAACAACACCTTTTCCATCATAATCCTGACTGCAGCGGTCCATGCTCCAAAAGTCATCAACCATGCAAAAATAGATGAAATAACATAAGTATCACCTCTCAATATGAAATATATCAATGAATAATAGTGAATTAAGACATAGAATAATGATGCAAAATGGACGTATCAACTCCCCCCAAGCTTAGACTTCGCTTGTCCCCAAGCGAAACTGAGCTCAATAAACATGACCTCAGGTTTATGGAGTGAAGAGTCGATAAAAGAATACGGACAAGAAGTATCACATTCATAAAATACATAGATCATAATAGAAGACAACTCACTATTATATAACTCAACTTGCAATGAGTAAAGGAAACACAATAAAGATACATAGAGTAAATCATAATTGGTAATGGCAAACTTAGCTCTTGGTTGAAGAATAGTTGATAAATTGCTGGAGTTCATGAATAGCTGGTTTTTCAGTGATAGCTTTCAAAGTAGTAAACATCAAGATAAGAGCAATGTGCAAAACAAGGAACATAAGGAACATGATTGAATAAATCATCATATGAATGAATGAAACACATCAACTCAAAATACTTGCTGAGATAGAAGGGAGTAGGTTTACTGACTCAACTACAAAGTAAAAGAAAGGCCCTTCAAAGAGGGAAGCAGGGATTACAAGTCTCATAAAGAGCTCCCAAAAATTATGATACTTACCAGCTTTCAACTCTCATTGCCCCTATCATAGGCATCTTTTGGCGATTAAGGTTAAAGTGACACGACTAAGACGATATGCTTGACAAGTTATAAGTTGAAATCTCATGCCCCTTACTTATGAGTACCGATCCTCATGCTACTCAACTTCAGTCACGAGCAAGCTCTTGTCATTGTAAATATATGCGTATCATTCAGAACCGCCAAAGGGGTACCCCTTGCACATGACACAAGAGCTATCCCATAATCAAAATGACAAGGCAAGCAGACAATGAGCATCTCGGTGATCTTTTTATTTGCTATTTGCATAGGTTTTTATTGAGGATGCTTCATAGAATGCTCACTATAGTTATGCTGCAAGTTTCCACCATGGTTAGGCATGGCTTAGGCTAGCGGCCCAGGCGTTTCTCTAACACACATATAAACTCCATGATCTTACAAGTTCCACTTTTATTTCACACCACCGGGATCGATAAGCAAAAGAACATGATATCAACTAGGTACAAGTACCAATGAAGTGTTGAAAGCGGTCCCCATGATGCATGGTTCGGCTAACTTCAACTCATAAAGCGCAAGCATATACGCAACAATGAAGGACCCAATGGTTCAAGTTTATTAAATGCAAGAAAGTAAAGTGTGCCATCAAGTTCGTGAGAGCTTTAATCACTAATTTTCGCATAACAAGTTTAATTTGGGAGGTATATAAAACAAGAATTTACTTAGAATAGCAATAATGCTACTAGGTAGGTATGGTGGACTCAAATGGCAAAGGTTTTGGTTTAAGGAGGTGGATGCACGAGAAGAATACCCTCTCAGTACATGTTTTTGGCTAGCAAGGCTGGGTAGCAAGTATAAGAGTTGAAGGAAACAAACAAACATACAAGTGATAAAGACAAACATGCAATCTTACTTGGAAGCACAAAAGATCTTAACTAGAGAATACTAGACTTATGAGCAAATCAAGAAAGATGATGAAATTATTTTCCTCTACAGTACTTCTATCGTTTTATTTTCAACTCTCAAAAAGGTGTTGCTACTGACCGAGCCAGGTTTGCCAAAACCAACTAAATTAACTCAATGATCCCAAAGTGATACCAATACTAACAACAAGATCAATCATATAACCACGAATTGAAAACTAATATAAGCTATGCAAAAGAGTGAATGATAGAACTTCTCATTAATATTCCATAACGAAAACTCACACCAAGGGATACATATCTAACGAGAGAGGGGACACTTCCATAATGCAAACCATACTACATAATAACTCCTCTAGTCATGATATGACTCTACTAATAAGGTAAAAATATAGAAGATAGTGATATGATACCGCGGCACTCCCCCAAGCTTGGAACAAACCAAGGGGATGCCAAACCTGATGACGAATTACTCCTTTGGTGGTGGTGGTATCTTCTCATCTTCGTCCGTCTTCCAGGGTAAAGGCTTCCCATCAACAAAGGACATCATGGTTTCCAACATCCTGAAACTTGTAGCAACACTTATGCGTTTAAATCTAGCCTCATACTCACAGTTTTGATTTTGAACGTCATAAAATTGTGCTTGTAGTTCGTTGGTTGTTTGGCGGAGTGAGAGGACTTCGTCTTTGAGTTTAGCAGTCTCCTTTTGGTGCTCGGTGATGAGTTCGGAGCAAATCTTATGGATGATATCCACTTTGCGCTCCGCCATCTTCCTGTACCTAAAGACTTCTTGCTCCAGTGCTTCCATCCTGTCCTCCAGACTTCCTTCACCTTTAGGCCCTTGAACCTATTTAATCCGAACCTCCCCACCTTCGAGCAACAACTCCTTGGGATGAATCTTCAATTCTCTCATGTATGGGTTGATGATATCTTCTAAGGAATCTCCCTTGGATGATCCAGAGGAAGACATTGTGGCTCCAAATCTGGGATTCTACCTGGCAGAAATAGATCGAAACAAAAACACGACGAAAACACGATATACGAACCTCGAAAGATCCGGGGGTTATATATTACGGAGTTTCACATCAAAAGGAAGGTACTGGGAGAAAACGAGTCGGAGGCGGAGTCCTGGGTGGCCTCACCACCTAGTGGCGCGGCTAGGGGTGGGCCCGCGCCATGGGGTGGTGTGGGCCACCCTGGCTCCATTTCCATCCCTTTTTCGCTTCGTGGCTTTCCTTATTGACTGAAAACTGCAAAAATATAGTTGGATTGTATTTTCACGGAACATTTTCTTACCAGAATTGTTACCTAGTTGGAAACAGACTCTGCAGGTCTCTGAATTTGGTCCTCAATGAATTTCTCTAGAGTTATAACTTAAAAGGCATCAACATCTTCATTGTAAGAATCTCCAGCAATATAGTGTTTGAGTCGCTGTCCATTCACTACTTGTGTAGTATTATCTTTTAGAGAAGAAATTTTTATTGCTCCTGAACGGTATACTTCTTCAATGATGAAAGGTCCTTCCCATTTTGATAGTAGCTTACCTGCAAAAAATCTGAGATGAGACCTATACAATAGAACTTTCTCACCAACATGAAATTCTCTCTTAAGTATTCGCTTGTCATGCCATATTTTAACTTTTTCCTTAAAGAGCCTAGCATTCTCATAGGCTTCACTCCTCCATTCATTTGAAGAACTTAAGTCAAATAATCTTTTCTCACCAGCGAGCTTACAATCTCTATTTAGTTCTTTCACTGCCCAGTAAGCTTTGTGTTCTAACTCTAAGGATAAGTGGCAAGCTTTCCCATAAACCATTTTATAAGGAGACATTCCCATAGGATTTTTATAAGCAGTTCTATAAGCCCATAAAGCATCATTCAACTTCTTAGCCCAGTTTTTTCTAGACCTATTAACAATCTTTTGCAAGATAGATTTAATTTTCTCTATTTGATAACTCTACTTGCCCGCTAGTTTGGGGATGATAAGCTGAAGCAATTCTGTGATTAACATCATATTTAGCGAGGGTCTTCCTAAAACCGCCATGAATGAAATGAGAACCCCATCAGTCATGAGGTATCTAGGCACTCCAAACCTAGGAAAAATAACGTCCTTAAGCATTTTTAGAGAGGTTTCTCCGTCAGCACTTTTCGTAGGAATGGCTTCTACCCACTTAGTAACATAATCAACGGCAACAAGAATATGAGTGTAACCCTTCGAACGAGGGAAAGGACCCATAAAGTCGAATCACCAACAATCAATAGGTTCAATAACTAGAGAGTACTTCATAGGCATTTCATTGCGTCTAGAAATATTACCAACACGCTGACATTCATCACAAGATAAAACAAATTTTCTTGCATCTTTAAAAAGGGTAGGCTAGTAGAAACCTGATTGTAGTACCTTTTGTGCAGTTCTATCTCCTGCAATGTGTCCTCCATAGGCGCTACCATGACATTTACGCAATATCTTTTTTTTCATATTCTGGAACACATCTTCGCATAATACCATCAACTCCTTCTTTGTATAAATGTGGGTCATCCAAAAAATAATGCCTCAAATCATAAAAGAACTTTCTTCTTTGATGAGCTGTAAAAGTTGGAGGCAAATACTTGGAGACAATAAAGTTAGCATAATTAGCATACCAAGGGCTTCCTCGCGAGCTCACCCCTACTGTGGCTAACTGTTCATTTGGGAAACTATCATTAACAGACATAGGATCAAAAGAGATGTTTTCCAAACGAGATAAATTATCAGCTACAGGGTTTTCAACACCCTTCCTATCTACTATGTGTAGATCAAACTCTTGTAAAAGCAGTACCCATCTAATAAGCCTAGGCTTAGCGTCCTTCTTCGTCATAAGATATTTAATAGCAGCATGATCAGTATGAATGGTTACTTTTGAGTCCACAATATAGGGCCTAAACTTATCACAGGCAAAAACAACAGCTAGAAATTCCTTTTCAGTAGTGGCATAATTCCTTTGAGTAGCGTCTAGAGTCTTACTAGCATAATGGATAACGTTTAACTTTTTATCAATACGTTGCCCAAGGACAGCCCCTACAGCAAAATCACTAGCATCACACATTATTTCAAAGGGTAAACTCCAATCAGGTGGTTGAACAATAGGGGCTGTAGTTAAAGCCTTCTTAAGAGTTTCAAAAGCTTCCCTACAATCATCATCAAAAACAAAAGGTACATCTTTTTGAAGAAGATTAGTGAGAGGTTTTGATATCCTAGAGAAGGCTTTAATAAACCTCCTATAGAAACCAGCATGACCAAGGATACTACAAATACCTTTGATGTCTCTTGGACATGGCATCTTCTCAATTGCCTCAACCTTAGCTCTATCAACTTCTATGCCTCTTTCAGAAACTTTATGCCCAAGAACAATCCCTTCATTAACCATGAAGTGGCATTTCTCCCAATAAAGAACAAGATTAGTTTGTTCACATCTCTGCAAAACTTTATCAAGGTTGTGCAGACAATTATCAAAAGAAGTTCCATAGACAGAAAAGTCATCCATGAACACTTCTACAATTTCCTCACAAAAACCATGAAAGATAGCACACATGCACCTTTGGAAAGTAGCAGGAGCATTACATAAACCAAAAGGCATACGTCTATAAGCATACGTTCCATAAGGGCAAGTAAAAGTAGTTTTTTCTTGATCTTGTTGTTTAACAGCAATTTGAGAGAAACCAGAATAACCATCAAGAAAACAAAAATGGGTCTTTTTAGACAACCTTTCCAACATTTGATCAATAAAAGGAAGCGGGTAGTGATCTTTCTGAGTAACTTTATTGACTTTCCTAAAATCGATGCACATCCTATAGCCTACCACTATTCTTTGAGGAATAAGCTCATCATTATCATTAGGGACAACGGTAATACCTCCCTTTTTAGGAACACAATGAACATGACTAACCCATTCACTATCAGCAATAGGGTAAATAATATCAGCATCAACGAGTTTCAATACCTCATTCCTTACCACTTCCTTCAGCCTAGGATTTAAACGTCGTTGGTGCTCCACTACCGGCTTCGCATCTGGTTCTATGTTGATAGAGTGCTGACATATAGTAGGTGAAATCCCTTTTAAATCATCCAGAGTATAGCCCATAGATCCTCGATGTTTCCTCAAAACTTCCAATAACCTTTCTTCTTCCAACCCTGAAAGTTTAGCGCTAACAATAACAGGATATATCTTTTTATAATCAATATAAGCATATTTAAGATCATCAGGGAGAGGTTTTAGATCGAAAACAGGATCCTTTTTAGGTGGCATTGTGGTACCCAAGTCTTCTACAGGCAAGTCGTGCTTAAGCATCATAGGTTGATCACGGAGAATCCTGTCAATCTCATTCCTTTCTTACATGAAGATTTCACTTTCATGATCTTCCATAAATTGCTGCAAAGCATTGTTAGGAGCAAGAGAAATAGAAGCAAGTTGTTCAACCCTAAAATCCTCATTATGGGTTTCCTCTTCGCAAGGTTCTTTAGCAAATTTTGAAAAATTAAACTCATAAGATTCCCCATCAAACTTAGTCAAGATTTTCTCCCTCTTGCAATCAATAATAGCTCCACAAGTACTCAAGAAAGGTCTACCAAAAATGATAGGGTAGGTTTTACTAGCAGCCGAACCAAGTACTAGAAAATCAGCAGGGTACTTAATCTTACCACAAAGAACTTCCACCTCTCGTACAATACCAATTGGAGAGATGGTCTCTCTATTAGCAAGGTGAATAACCACATCAATCTCTTCCAACTCGCAAGGACTGATTTCATGCATAATTTCTCTGTAAAGCTCATAAGGAATATCACTAGAACTTGCACCAATATCACATAAACCATAATAGCAATGATCACCAATTCTAATAGAAAGCACAGGAACACTAGCCTTTTTAGTTCTATTGGGATGTGAAACAATATTAGAAGCATCCTCACAAACGACTATGTGCCCATCTTCTACGCTTTTAGTGACAAGGTCTTTCACAATTGCTACCACAGGTTCAATGTTTATTTGTTCATCAGGTTTCACAGTTCTTTTTTCACTTTTGGTGATTACATTAGTTATCATAGGATGGTCCTTTACCTTTTCAGGGAAGGGAATCTTCTCGATATAAGGTTCGGGTAAGATGGGATCAATAATGCAATACTCAGCACTTCCAATAGGAGCATAGTCAACAATATCTTTGTTAGGTGCATGGTATTTGTTCCATCCCCTTTTTGGAATTTCGATATAGGAAGCAAAATCTCTAAAGCAATTCGTAATAACTTGCATATCAAGACCATAAATAATACTAATATTTTGAAAGTCATAAGTTCCCATAAAAGATTCAATGCATTCAGAATCATAATTTATACCTGACTTTCTACCTTTGTCATTCTCCCAAGCTTCAGCATTGTCTTGAATACGGTCCAGAAGATCCCATTTAGCTTCTTCCATGCGAGTGAATGATCCAGCACAAGAAGCATCCAATAAATCTTTATCATGTAGAGGGAGCCTTGCATAAAAGTTATTGATAATAATATTGTTGGGGAGCTCATGAATGAGACATTTGAGCATTAGTAACTTCAATCTCCCCCAAGATTGAGCTGTACTCTCTCCATCAAGAGGCCAAAAGTTGTATATTTGATTCCGATCTTTATGAATCTCACTAGGAGGATAAAACTTTGAATAAAAGAGAGGCACTATTTCCTCCCATTCCAGAGCTTGACCATTCTCCAGCAGCTTATACCATTCCTCAGCTCTTCATTTCAGTGATAATGAGAATAACTTCTTCTTAACTTGATCTGTAGTAATACCTGCACACTTGAACAACCCGCATAATTCGTGTATAAAGAGTAAATGATCACCGGGATGGACAGTTCCATCCCCAACATAGTAGTTATCCATAACACGATCAATAATTCTTGTAGGTATTTTGAAAACATCTTTCTCAACAGGTGGTGGCTTATCTACTACCTTAGCAGTGGTAGTAGCATTACCAAATAAGAAACTCTACGAATTATCCATAACAAAAATAAAGCAACTAACAGAAGTAAACAATACTCATAGTAGAAGTTTCCCTTACCAGTTCCACTCTCGAATAGCGCTTCACTCCCCGGCAACGGCGCCAGAAAATAGTATTGATGACCCACAAGTATAGGGGTGTATCGCAGTATTTTCGATAAGTAAGAGTGTCGAACCCAACGAGGAGCAGAAGGTGCTGGCTAGTGGTATGGATCAGGAATTCTCTGCAAATACTTAGCAAACGGATTTTTAGGGGTTTTTGATATAGCAAGTAAACAAAGTACGAGTAAATAAAAGACAGTAGGAATAAATGCAGCAAGTGGCCCAATCCTTTATGCAACAAAGGACAAGCCGGTTGTATTTCTATAGATGACCAAACGTTCTCGAGGACACATGGGAAGACTGTCAAGTGCTTTCGCTTCATATAGTCGATTAATCTTCTTTAGCTTGCTAAGTGTTGTGTGGGTGAACCTGTGCTAATGTACCGCCCCATCCAAGATTTAATACATACTTGTGATTATACCCCTTGTAAACATCCGTAAGTACAAGAAAGTAATTAAGGTAGAAACCTAACCATAGCTTTAAACTCTAAGACCCTTGCGTCCCTTGTGCAATGGTTTCCTAACGGGGGTTCAGGTGTCTGTCACTCCGGCAACCCCTACGATTAGTAGCCAAATACACAATGCATTCCCCTAGGCCCATATAGGTGAAGTGTCATGTAGTCGACATTCACATGACACCACTAGAAGAAGTACACCACAACTTAAATAACAATCTATTGAATCTTTCTCAACGCAACTCCACTACTAACAACAAGACTTCTCCCATGTCCTCAAGAACAAAACGAACTACTCACAAGACATCATATGGATCATGATCAGAGATGGAATAATGATGTATAACAATCTGAACATAAACAATAATTCAATGGTTCACTCAATAGCATCAACTACAAAGAGTAATCAACACCGGGAAAGTTTCCCCTATGAACTATGCAAGATTCAACCCAATTGTTACAGCAATATGGAGATGGTGATGAGGGTGCTGATGGTGATGATGGTGGTGGTGATGATGATCCCGATGAAGTCCAGCTTGATGGTGGTGTTGATGGCGATGATCTCCACTCTCCGGGAAGGAATTTCCCCGGCAGAAATTTGTCTGCCGGAGAGATCTTTCTGGTGTTTTTCGCCCCGCAGAGGCGGCAGAATCTTTCTGTGGTCGCTGCCCGAGTCTTAGGATTTCGGGAGGATGATATACGGTAGAGGAGAGAGGCTGGAGTGGGCCAGGGCAGCCACACCACGTCCAGGCGCGGCCTAGGCCTGCCCGCGCCATGGGGTGGTGTGGGCCCCCTATGGCCCACCTCAACTCCATCTTCTGGCATCCTGAGTCTTCTGAAAAAATAGAATTTTCCGTATATTTTTCCAGATTTTCTGATCTTCGCGAATTTTGCCTCCAAACAGCACCTTTTCTACCAGAATCCTGACTGTAGCGGTCCATGCTCCAAAAGTCATCAACCATGTAAAAATAGATGAAATAACATAAGTATCACCTCTCAATATGAAATATATCAATGAATAATAGTGAATTAAGACATAGAATAGTGATGCAAAATGGACGTATCAGTGCCATGTAGACAAGGTCACCATCGGAAGGGAGAGGCAGACCCGAAGAGATGATGTCCATATCCAATGTCGGTTGATGCACATGCACCGAAGAAAGCGCAAGCTTGGCACCCGCCACAAGCTGAAGCTTCACATAATGGTGGATCCTTTCACCTTGACAAAACTTCGTAACTAAATCTTCCAAGGTTTGAGGCTGAGAATCCCGAGGAAACATGGTATTGTAAACAATAGCCAGAGATCTGCGACAACATTTGACAAATGGCTCCAGCTCTGATATATGATCCTGCAACAGTGCCACGGTGAAGGCACGACTGTGGTTAGTCTAAAACTTTGTTTCAGAACTTTGAGAGGCAGATACAAGAGCATGCATCCGGTCGCGCTGACATTGGCTCTCCTCCCTCTCGCACAACGAATACCTGCGCATTGGAGAGAAATTAATTTCTATCAAAACAAAAAAGGGGGCAACCGAAGGAAAAGGTATCTTACACAGTAGCTTTTCGCTCGCCCAAGAGATCTCTTCCAAGAAAAAAGCCTCGCGGTTGAGAGCCTGGCGTGTTTTCGATTGAGAAACATCCACCATTGATTGAACAACCCGCAGTTTTCCTTCAAGTTTCTTCACTTGTTCTATCTTTTCAGCATATAGAGGCGGGTCCACCATATGCACGACGACATGACTGATCGCACTCGCTATAGCAGAGGGTGCAACAACATCCGACGGTTGCGCGGAACCAGAAGGAGCCGAAGAATCACTCAAGATCTGACAAGACAAAGAAGCATACAAAACACTCACCATACAAAGGCAAGGTCACACGCATATATTCAAAAGCATCTTTCTTGCAAAAAGAAGCAAAAGGAGGCTGGACAAGTTCAGAATCCATTACAATAAGGGGAGACACGACAAACGATTACAAAATAGGGCCTATGAGGCTGCGTCCTTCAAAGATAAGGTGGCGCTAGCAGAAGGAGCACTAGCTATAGTAGTGGCAGGAGTAGCCGAAGAAGGAGCGCCCGACGCAGTAATAGGAGTTGAGGAAGGGGCAGCCAATTTCCCTGAACCCGAGACCAGACCCAGGAGCAACCGAGAATATTTTCTGGCCTTTTTAATATGCGGCTTCAGGTCAACTGCATTGCCACTGGAGGTGACCGGGACAGAGGAGCTAACCTTCTCCCAGTCGACCTTCTCACCATGCGCCATCGCCAGGGCCATCAAAGTTTCGGCACCGCTCCTTGATTGCGTCAGACTATAACAAACAAGAGGGCCAGGATCAGCACCAAAAACGGTGACAAGATCATTCAGATCCTCTGGCACATCCGTGGTTGGAAATACTTCGGCATGGAGCTTCTTGAAGGCGCAGCGCGAACGGACAAGAAGATTGTGCCCACGAACGCTGTTAGCCTCCAAAGTGCCAACAACATCCGATAAAGGATCAATCTTCTTATCATCATCAAGTGTCAGGTTCTGGCCTGATAGCTCTGACAAACAAAAAGAGAGAAGAAGAGGTCGACAACCAAGAGAAAGAAGCAAAACAAAAATACACGCACAGATAAAAACTTACGGGTCAGTAATTTATTTAGGGCCTCCAGGCGCTGCCGCAGATTCGCATCTCGAGCAGCGACTTGCCTAGCCACTTTCTCAGCATCAGCTTTCGCCTTCTGATTGGCCTCTTTGGCAGCTCGGAGCCTGTTTTACAAATCATCGACACACTTCATCGCCTCATCCCGAATAATTCCGGATTGCTTGGCAGCGGCTGTAGGAGCGAAACGCAAGAATGGGGATGAACATATTTACAAGAAGATTACAAAGGCGATCGACACATACCTTTCAGCTCTTCGGCATCATCCCAGATCCTTATAAATCAAGTGGCCATACCGACCATATCGCGCATCAAAGGCTGAGCAAAGGAAAAACACAGCAAAAGGATATAAAGGAAGACTAAATATACAGGGAAGGAAAATTCTGGCGTCAAAAGTGACTTATATCCTTCATGTCCATATCAACGGGTTCTTCAGATATCACCACCCTTTTAACCGCCATTTTCCTCCTTTTTTGTGGTGGTGGCTTGGATGAAGCGGCGACATCCTTCTGGACGTTTTTCTCCACAGGAGATAGAATTTTCTCCTTTGGATCCGTCGATGGCGGAGGGGTCTTCCTTGTGGAGCATCCCACAGATGTGGGAAGATGAGAAGCGAGAGGATCTTCGTCATCACTACAAATAACACGACCAAGAGTAAGCATCAGCAGTAAAAACACCCACTGAAAACATAAGAAGAAGAAAGCAAAATACTTACGAAGACACATCCTGTGCAAGACGAAACAAGTTCATCCGGGCAAGAGCAGCTGCGATCGGAGAAGTGCCGAAGGGCTTGGAAGCAGTTGAGTCATCCGAATCCTCGACCCTTTCCACATCACAAGGGTGCTTCCTCTTTTCACCGGCATGCTCCACGCGAAATATCTGGAGCCAGCCAAAGGAAGAGATTGTGTTTTCGATGAAGAGTCAGACACAGAAATATCCTCCTCCTCATCCGCGGCAGTCCCAGTCATAGGGAGATCATCGGATGTAGATGGGTGGACATGGGGCTCACCACTTTCAGGAAGGGGAGGAAGTGAGCTCAGGTGATCAAAATCTTACAGAAAGCGGAAGAATTGAAAAATGTATCTATAAACAGAAGACAAGAAAAACACAAAGGTGAATGAAATGTACCTCGGGAAGCCGTTTCTTCTTGCCATAAGGCTCTACAAGGGAACCGGTTTCTTTGCCATCAAAGTTGTGAAGCTCCGGACTCTCTTCTCATATAGCTTAAGGGTGAGGTACTCCAAGGAAATCCTCATCGGGTCCTTCTTCCCGATATACGCCCACATACCGGACAACCGGGCTTGAAGCGGCTGGACATGGATTCACAAAAAAATGCCAGGACCTGGAGACCCGACAATTCTTTGCCAACCTCATGCCGCAGCTCGGAAATACGATCAACAAAGGGCTGGATTTCGGCCATTTCCTTGGTAGAGGGACGCTGATCCTAGGAGTCGAGTTTACGTTAGACTTTTTTAGGTTCAAAGTGGGCTAACCCAAAAGATTGGCCTTCAAGTGGCTGGTCCTTGTCATAAAACCACTTAGACTTCCAACCTTAGACAGAATCCGTGAGTTTGAAGTCCAAGTAATCAATGTCGGATCAGATAGAAAAAATGGTGCCACCAACATCATGGACAATGGTGTGAGTGGCGTTGCGACGAATATAGAAGAAGTATTTTCAAAGGCCCCAATGGGGATAAATCCCAAGGAAACACTTGCAAAGAGTGACAAAACAAGCAACATGGATGATGGAATTGGGCGTGAGCTGATAAAGCTGCATGCCGTAAACAAACAAAAGGCCCCGAAGGAATTCGTGGACGGGGAGAGAAAGATCGTGGAAGAGGAAGGAGAGGAACATTACCCTCTAGCCAGGCTCGAGGATGGGAGTAGCCGCGTCACCGGGGAGCTTGAAGGAGCTCTCTGTCAGTAGGCCGGAGTTCCGCGCCTCGCGGAGCTCCCGCGTCATGCACTTGGTGGGATCCCACCCGATGGCCCTTTTTTTGGTAGCCTTTGCGGCGGCAGCGGATGTCCCAGCAGCTTTGCTTTTGCCCATGGCGGCGGAACAAGGAAAGAAGGGCACGAAAATCAAAGTTCGCAAGGGGCAAGAGCGCAAGGAGGAAGAAGGAGGACGAAGGAGTAGAGGGAGGCTAGGTGAAGCAGTAAAAAGTATATCCCTTCCCTTATAAAGAGCAACAACGCAAGGACCTAACCATTCGATGAAAAATCGAAACGACAGGGGATTGCACGATGATGACACGTGTTTACAAACGTCTCGAAAAGGAAAAATATAAAAGAAGTTATGACTGCGGTAAAATCGGAGAACAGCGCGTGACGCCTCGATTCTCGCGCAGCGAGGGGACTTGCAGTCAAGAATCTCCGCTAAAAACACCATCACGCGACATCATTACTGCGCATGGGCCCATGTTCGACACGTCCCATCATGGCGTGTTTTTTTGAAAACTAACAACATCAGATACGTCATCACTGATGTCACAAAAAAGCACTATAGCAAAATTGCGGCTTTCTCAGGGTATGTCCCGAAGAAGTTCAATTGGAGTCGAGTAAATTCCTCCAGGAGAAGATTTGAGGCTACACTCGAAATATACAATATTACGGCTGTAGCCTCGGGGGCTACTCCTATCGGGAGCACTAGTCGTGCACCCAACAAAATTTATAGAAACAATGACGCATTTTTTGAGCCTATATTTTGATACATATATTCAAACATAGCCTTAGGGGCTACTCCTATCAGGAGCGCTGGCGCGCACCTAATAAAGAAAAATAACGGAAGCATTTGATGATAAATACTCCTATCGGGAGCAGGATATAGAAAGTAAAATAAAACTCTCGGATCGCACCCGATGCGACAAAATCCGAATGCCGTGTTCAAAAAGATGAAGGTAAGACCTCAAGATTCATCCTGTGTGGCCTGGTAATCACACAAGAATGCGCTCTGCCAGTAAAAATCCGTATCAACGATACGATGAAAAATCCCGATGGACGTGTTGGGTACCCGATAAAAAATAGAAAACTGAAATTCAGTATTTGGTAAAACTTTAGCGGCTCGAACTGAATTACGCCAGTGACAAATTCTGGATTCAAGCCTAGGGACTTGAGTTTGATGTAGTTCAACCTTATTTTTGCCCAGGAGCAATTAACTGATTCCCGATCGATTGGAAGCATCAGACTCGTTGTACCAAAATCCGTACAAAAAATAAAATAAAACAGAATGAGAGAAAGGAGAAAGAAAACTCTGAGACTCAACCTGAAAACTGCGGATTCAGGTAGAGTCTCGGGGTCTACTAACATGGGTATGATTACTCAGATGCTCACTATTCGCTATCCTACATTGGGTAAAAGGACTACGACCCATTAAGATTCCAGATAAAAGCCCAATGAAGCAACATACAAAGACTTTTACTGTATTAGGAAAGAAACCAGGAACCGACATTATGTTGTTATTGTAATCACGCGTGTATGAAACCTATTCGCATACAGCTTTGAGACCTGACCTATTATATATAGGACGGAAGAAGCCCAAGTGAGGACACACCAAAATCTAGAGGACAACTTGTAATAGAGTGTTTTCCCAATATTCAGGCGAATTTGTCTTCATTGTTTTCCTTACATCCGACGAAATCCCCAGCATTCTCTTTTCCACGAAACCTCAAGTCCATCACCATGGGCATTGCCGAGGTTACCCCTCGTCACCACCCCTCCAACTAAAAAACAACCACTTGAGCAGTTGGCCTCACTGTGTGACAATAGTGGTAGCAAGATGGGTCAGGGAGGATAGATGGTGAGTCACACCAAAGGGTAAACGAGTCTCCCTGTGATACTGGAGTAGGATAGGCCATGGTACTCTTATATGACTAATCCATTCATATCACGAGTAGAAGGCAATTTGGATATTGACATGGTCTTTAAGATCTACGTCTAACCACTATCTTTTACTATGTTAATATGTGTAAGACACAGGAAACAAATTAGGTTATGAATATACAATTCGAGACAAATCTATATGATTTACAAGGTCTCGATGTAAATAACCAAATTTCATCAAGTTCTGAATTTTGACAACAAATATGGTGGTGTAAATAACCATATTAATAAAATTACTATCCTCAAAATATTTTACTCGATGTAAATAACCTATCTTGACAACAAATAGGTCTCAATGTAAAAAACATATAAATTACTAGATGGTTTCTACGATAGTATGTACAAATATAATAAAATATTAATATCCTCAAAATATTTTAATATATAAATTACTAGATGGTTTCTACTATAGATATAAATTCTCTCTTTTCTCATCTCTATGCTCTACTCCTTCAATAGGCCATGGAGGGAGGTTAATGTTGCAAGCTTGCTTTATTAAAGGTACCTCCTCTGGACATTTTATTACAAGTTTTCTTTATGATTCTATAACGAGTGTCACCATGATTAGTTTGAGACCATATGTCACTGATACAAGGGCCTTAAATTTCTCCTTTTCTTCTCTAATATATAATTTTCACATCGTTAAACAACAATACCATGAGTACCACTGTAGGAGTGAATGGCACTAAATTGTACTTGATATTGCATAAGTGCATTTGAGATGTGTTACACCACGTGGAAACTGTGCCATCTTTCTTTCTTATCTAGAATTTTAGTGTTCTTAAAGTGGCTCGATTGGTCAAATGCCGCAAAAAATCGAACAATTAATATTGTGTTGCCTGAATGCTTTGCAAACATTTAGCGTAGTTGTTATATATCTTTTCTTCCAACATGGAATCTAAAAGAGGAAACAAATAACACAAAAGCTACAAATTTGTACTTAGAACACATGGACAATGGTTTGGGTATGATTGAAATCTAAATAATATTATGCTCTTTGTTCAGGTTTTCTTAGTTTAAATAATTCAACATTTTATGTGGATGATGTCAGGTGCATTAGAAATAAATTTATTATTTTTGCTGATAAGTCTACTAGATTGCTTGGACTCACATAATATTTTAAAAAGATATTCAAATGTCTGTGTATTCATTTCTAAGTCTGTTCAAGTTTCCAATTTGCAAAGCGCATTTACATGGTTAAAAATACATTTATTTTTCATAATGACATGTGAATATAAAACATTCCCTAGAAAAACTACACCTTTATCACCATGGATAAACGAACTGCACTAGAGTACAAATAAACTAGCTGCATTTGTTTACCAAACATCGGCACCATATAACCTAGCACCTCTGATCATGCTTACTCATGGAAGAGGTTGACTCATGGGTCTGGACTTTCCAGCCCCATATCCTTTGCAACTTACTAATGTCACATTGATTGACATTAATACTTTATCATTACATGATAACATATTTGTGTATGCATCATAGGCATGGAAACAGAGTGAGGTCGGTTACTAGGAGACAATAGTGACATTAGATCAGCCAAAACGAGCTTTCTCATGGGCACTGTGCCCTAGGACACACCCTCTGTAAAAAGATGAACTAGTCCCGCCACAACAATATACATCACGTTAGATGGTACCATTATATTTTATTCTAAATGTAATCATCAAAACACTAGTGCACTATGTGCAATTTTCAATGTTTTACTACCTCGCTTCCTTCTTGACTTCAGTCGGTATTATGGATACAAGGATTTCCAATCTTTCAAGGTTAACATATGTCCTCATAACATAGCCCTTCATGATACAAGCTATGTCATCCTTCATAGACTTGAAAACACGTCTACAGTTCTCATTTAGACACTCTGGACAAACTTAGCTCAATGTTCAGTAATTAATAATTAATCACTTCTGAACGTTTCTTCTTGGATCATATATTATGTTAAGTTCTCATCATGGTTTCTAAGACAGAACCTATGTCTCAACATAGTGGATGACGATCATCCTTTTCTTTATTTCAATGACTGATGTTTAACTTAGTGTTATTCCTAATTCAAATGACCAAAGATCATTCCTTAATCAATTCCTATTTTGAAACTATTTCAGAATCTCTTTTAGGAATACCACATAATATTGCAATATACCTACTTTGAACTTTTATCCCTATAAATCATTATTTATTTGTGCATGTGCTTTTATTCTTAATATGTCATACACACTTAAGAATAAATCATTAAGCTCCCACTCAAAATATGTTCCCAACATATTCTAGTCCAAAACTTACATTACTCCCACTCAAAATATGTTTCCTACATATTTGAGTCCGAGACTTACATTGCTCCCAATCAAAAATATGTCATTCACATATTTAGGAAGACTTTTATACCTCCCACTCAATTTCATGCAAATTTCACATCCCCTCAATATTTCGAATAACATCAAAATCCCTTGATCAATTATCAAACTGAGATTTTTCATTTTGAGACACTAGTACCTTAGTAGTATTACATCCAATAGATTTGAGCACTTCTGAGTCAAATCCCTTTTGAATTTGTCCAATACATTATTCATGACAAATCGTGCCTTTTTAATTCACCTTTTCCATCATGACCTTGCAGTCTTTTTGAAACATCAAGCAACCTCTTTGCTTGGTAAGATTCAACAACATCTTGCTTTCTAATCTTAAGTGAATTTTGCCTCTAGGATTTCTCATAATTTTAGTTTACCATCATTTCCTTCGTAGTTCGTAGGTATTCCATTTCGGATAACATGACAAGTGATTCATAAATGTCTCCATACAAGATATGGGGTACATTTCCGAATCCTACTTCATGTAGTAAAAACACTAGTGGGGAAAACACAATGATCATTTCATCGATCCTTTCCGTTATGAAGAGAACCGTTCAAGAAGTCTTTCCATTGCGCTTCTAAACATTATGATGCAGGTTTTGAATCCTCATCTTGTTTTTCACTATCTTCCATTAGCATTATTGTCGAGAACTTAAACTTTCTCGAGAATGCACCAAATTTTAAGCAACACTAGTTTTGCCTTTCTTTTGGCTCTAGCCATGGATTTCGTGTTCATAGTTTCCAATGAATACTCTACAAGGGCTTGTTCTCTATTGTTTTGGTGATATCGAATAACTCCAAAACTTCCATGACAATCCATACAAGATATGGTGCCGATCTCACGAATTCATATGGTTCACTTTATTCTAAATGAGTGTTTACTATTTCTAACTAATGGTCTTTACATTTACACTAGAACAATTTATTCGGTGCCATCTATTCACCCACTTGATATCAAATCTCACATTGTGATGCTTTTCACTTCGACGTACCAAATGCATTACATTTCACAATTCCTTATGCCAATCTTATAACGTCAAATTTTATTACTATTGATCAAGTCGTAGTAATTAGATTCTCTTTTATCTTTAATACCCTTAGACGCTGAAATACTTTGATCATATCAAATAGTTTCATGCTCATGTTTCCTTTGGTAAACTCCTTTACAAATTTCAACAATTACAAAATGATAATCACCACTTTGTTGAAATACAATATATCGAATATGTATTTTCCTTCAACAATTCATCAAACACTTTGTATTCATGCAATACAGGGTGTTTAGTTATATTGCCGAACTTGGGCATGATTCATATGTGACAAGAAATCAAATGACTTTCACATATTATCAACATAACTTAGAATTCAAAGAATGGTTTCATTCAAAATGATTATATCATTAAGTTGGGTATTTTCAAGGCATTTTCAATATTTTACAAATGTTCATGCGTTATCAATTAGTTTCACAACAAGGATAATTCACACATAATCTAACCAACATATGAACGCAACTAGAAATCATTCATAGAAGTAGAATTACTATTTGTCACACACTCATATGAATAACCATCTCACGAAGTGTTAGACACACTAAAGAAGTTCACAATCCATGGATTACAATAATCATCTGAAAAGATAAACTAAATGATAAATGTTGAGGGAGAGTGTCGTTGGCTATCATCATACTCGCCATCAACACGCAATGTCACCTCCTCTCTAGCAAGTAGCTCTCATGTAGAAGGACCTATTTTCACCAAAACAGAACAAGTATCAAATACTTTAATGATGCAATAAGTGTTTGCAAGATTATAACATTTATAAAACTGTATATCAAATATATACCTTTGTCATCAATGACCTCTCCAACAACGGGTTCAACTTTCACATTCCTAAAATGTCATATGAAATCATGGAAATCCTGCGTTTCCCCATCACCTCTCATGATGCAAGTATTGATACGTTGCAAACGTATCTATAATTTTTGATGTTCCATGCTTGGCTTTTCTCTACTTTCTTATGTTTTTCCCACACTTTGGAGTATTTTTATACACTTTCTTGGACTAACCTATTAACAAGATGCCACAATGCAAGCTGCCTATTTTCTGCTATTTTTGGTTCCAGGAAAGTCAGAAAATGAATATTCTCGGAATTGGACGGGCCAAAAGCCAAAGTCAGTTTTTCACCGAGGGGACACGGAGCCAGAATACGAGACGGAGAGGGGCCAGAGGGCCGCCACACCACCTGGCCAGGCCTGGCCCGCGCCAGGGGGTGGTATGGCCACCTAGGGCACACCCTCGGTCTTCTCTTTCGCCTATAAGATGACTCCGATACAAAAACCCTAAGTACTCGATCAAAATTCCACGAAAAGTTCCGCAGTGCCGCCGCCATCGAAGGGGAGATTCGGGGGACAGAAGGTCTCTGTTCCGGCACCCTGCCGATTGGGAAGTGCCCCCGGAGCCATCTCCATCGATCTCCACCACCATCTCCATCGCCGTTGCTGATTCCCATGATGATGAGGGAGTAGTTCTTCCTCAAGGCTAAGGGTTCTACCGGTAGCTATGTGTTCATCTCTCTCTCTATGCATAATCATATTGTGATCATGATCTTTGTAATCAAGTAGATCTACCTTGCTACTCAAGTGCTTTAATAGATCTCTGCTCTCCCCATGTGTGTGAAAGTGACAGCATGCACACCATGGTGGCACTTAGGCTAGAGATTACAAATACTTGTTATGAGTTATATTTGGAGTTTGATGTTTCTATAAAATTGTGGTGTTTGTTGGAACCATCCACAGCTCAAGGTGACAATGTGGGGTTATCTAGATGGGAAAACCGAACTTTGTGGTGTGCTATTATAGTCCTACCATGGATTAGAGTGTCCAATAGGAGAGTAGTTAAGAGTAGTATCATAAAGATAAGATATTTATATGAGAGTATTCACTAGTGAAAGTATGATCCCTAGGCCTTGTTTCAAAGCATTGAAATACCATTTGCAATTAGATCTGTTACATGTTTGCTTGCTTCCATCTTTATTTCAGTTTGCCTTCAGTCACTTCCACGCCATCAAGCTATTTTCTGGCACCCTTGTCTTATATCCATGCCACTTGTATTTCACTATCTCTTCGCCGAACTAGTGCACCTATACACCTGACAAGTGTATTGGGTGTGTTGGGGACACAAGAGACTTCTCTTGATTGTAGGGTTGCTTGAGAGGGATACCTTTGACTACTTTATCCCTGAGTTCGATAAACCTTGGGTAATCCACTTAAGGGAAAACTTGCTGTTGTTCTACAACCCTTTGCACATGGAGACCCAACAACTGTCTACAAGAATAGAAGTTCCTAGACTCAAGCTATTTTCTAGCACCGTTGCCAGGGAGGTAAGGTAAAAGGTACTCACATCCTCTGGTGTGAGTGCTCGAAGTTATTTCTTTTAGATTCTGCAATTATATCTTTTTGTTTCTTTTTTTTATTTTCACTAGTTAGGCTTAATGGAAAACAACAAATAAATTAGATAGCTTTATAGTATTTATCTTGAGTTAGGACATGAAGTGTTTGAAGAGAAAATTAAAAAACCTATGGAACTTTATTTGCATACTAATAGCAATGTTGTTAGTATGAATTCTTTGGACACCATTATTGCTAATGCTATGGAAAAGTCTAAGCTTGGGGAAGCTAGTTTTTGTGAAAATGATCTTTTTGGTTCCCCGACTTTGGAAGATAGCTATTCTATTGCTTATGATGATACCAAACCTCCAATATATGATGATTACAATGATAAATATGATATTTTCAGTCCACCTACTATTGAGGAGAAAATTAATTATGATTACAATATGCCTCCTATATTTGATGATTATGGTGATGAGAATAATAATGAGAGCTATTTTGTTGAATTTGCTCTCACTACAATTAATAAGAATGACTATGTTTATGTGGGGAGTAATAATCATTTTATGCATGTGGCTCATGATAAGAATGTTTTATGTGATAGTTATATTGTTAATTTTATTCATGATGCTACCGAAAGTTATTATGAGAGAGGGAAACATGGTTTTATGCATCTCAATAATATTAAGTTTCCCCTCTTTATGTTGAAAGTCTTGAAGTTGCACTTGTTTGGCTTTACTATGCTTGTTGCTTTGTGCTTTCATGACATGTTTCTTTACAAGATTCCTATGCATAGGAAGTGGGTTAGACTTAAATGTGCTTTGAATTTTCTTCTTGATGCTCTCTTTTACTTCAACTCATATTTCTTAAAGGCGTTAAAGAAAAGTACTTATTGGGAGATAACCCCAAAAGTTTTAGATGAGTCTTGAAAGTTATTACCTCTGTAATAACCGCTCCTTATCCTTTTATTCGCTTTTTGTGCCAAGAGTAACCTCTAATGAGAGAGAAGTAATGCTTGGGAAAGTTGTTGTCCCAAAACAGATTTTTTTGCTTCACTGTAGAAATTCATGTAAAATCGCTATACGTCGTTTTTGCCCCAGGTTGTTATCTAACTTTTGTTAGTTCAACACCTTTTGATTTGAGCACTAGAAGATCTTCGAAAAACTTGGTTTTTACCTGCTAGTCTGTTTTGACAGATTTCTGCCATTATTTGCATTTGCTTCTTCTTGGTTCCTTTTTGGGTTCTCTTTAGGGAATTGAGATTTTTGAGGGAAGTGCTTCAGTAGCTTGTGTTTTAATGGAAGTTTTATTGGTGTTGAAACTGAACCCAAAGACTTATTATTTTGAGTGCACTAATGTTGCAAATGAAGTTTTGTATGAAGGAAAAAAAATTAGGTGTATGTATAGAATGATGTAATGAGATGAAGAATGGACTAAAGCTCAAGCTTGGGGATGCCACACGTGTCACCCCAAGAAATATCCAAGAAGTACAAGCGTCAAAGCTTGGGGATGCCCAAGGCATCCCCTTCTTCATCAATAAAAATCCCAGGTTTCTTCCAAACACTTCATTTTTATTGTTTAATGCACAGTTGTGTTGTTCTTAGAGCGTCTTTGTTTTTATTTTTGTTTTTTTGTTTGCTTAGTATTCTTAATTTTCTTGAATAAATTGGTTGGACCCCCTATTTCATACATTGGTTTTCAAATAGTTTGGTTTGGATTGGAAAGAGTAGGAAAGTTCATGCTTAACTAGTAAAAGGAGCTTGTTTTTTACTGTGGCCTATGCTTTGTCATGCCATGCTTGATATTGTTTTCTCTTTATGCTTAGTGATGTTTACTGTAGCATGACTTGTTATAAAGAATTGATATTTCTTAATGTGCCTTTGAAGAATCATGCGTTGTTTTAGCATATTAAAACATAGTATTGTGGTATTCTCCTTTGATGCTTTATTTGGGTTGACTTGGCGCATGCTCACACCATATTAAGACTATCCCAAGTCACCATAGCCTCTATGATCATTTAGTTTTCGACTTGTAATATCACTTTATGCTTTGATTAAATGATGTTTTGTGCTTTGCATGATTATGGCCATTATTGCTCTCTTAGTTGGTCGCTCCCAATCTTTTTGCTAGCCTCCATAACCAAGTATGAGTTCCACTCATGCATCCAACTCCTAAAACCAAGTTATTCCAAAGAATCCACCATACCTACCTATTAGCATTTGCTATTCCAAGTATATTCATGTTTTTATCTACCTTCCGAATTAAATTTGTTATGAGAAAACTAGTGATTAAAGCTCTCACGAACTTGATGGCACACTTTACTTTTCTTGCCCTTAATAAACTTGAACCATTGTGTCGTCTATGTTGTATATCCTTGCACTTATATGTTGGGGATTAGCAGAACCATGATATCATGGGGAACGCTTTCAACATTGCACTTGTACTTTTTACCTAGTTGATATCATGCTCTTTTGTGTATGGATGTCGTCGGTGTGAAATGAAAGGGGAGCTTGTAAGTCCATGGAGTTATGTATGTGTGTTAGAGAAATGCCTGGGCCGCCGGTCTAATCCATGCCTAATCATGGTGGAAACCTGCAGCGTAACCATAATGAGCTGTCTATGAAGCATTCTTCTTATAAAAAAGAGTCAAATATTGAGAAAAAGAGAAAAAAAGAGATATGAGAAAAGAGGAAACACAGAAAGAAGCACCATTTCCCATGGTAAATAAGAAGATTGCTGAGATGCTCGTTGTCTGCTTGCCTTGTCATTTTGATATGGGGATTCTTCCATATCATCGGATAAGGGGTACCCCGTTGGCGGTTCTCTATGATACACATGTACTTACAATGACAAGAACTTACCAGTAACTAAACTTGAGTAGCATGAGGAGCGGCCCTCGTATTCAAGGGACATGAGATTTCCAAGTTATACTTTGTCAATCATATACTCCATAGTTTGTTCACTTTAACCTTAATCACTTCAAGATGCTTATGATAGGGGCAATGACAGCTGAAAGCTAATAAGTACCATAATTTTTGGAAGCTCTTTATGAAACTTGAATCCTTGCTTCCTTCTATGAAGGCCTTTATTTTACTTTTATGTTGAGTCTCCACCTTCTATCTTTATGCACCTACTTTGAGAGCATAGTGGCCATTCTTAGTTCTATGTGCATTTTCCCAAGACTTGTTGATTGATGCATAACTTTGATATTGCTTGTTTTAAACTATTTGTATCTAGTCACTCTTATGAACTTTGAAGGTGTCCTATGCATTTATGTATGCTACTCTATGAGGGACAAGCTGAATGCCACTATGCTATGTTTTCTTTATGTGAAACAAACAAACGTCTTGCAAAGCATTGTTATTCATGAATCTTTTGTTTGTGCATTTTCATGTTGCAACAATAGTTGCTTTATCTTATTGTTAGAACTTTGTCTTTCATGTTATGATTGAAGTACTATGATCCCAGCTATCAATGTTTTACAAATACTTTGATCAAGTCTATGATGGTGCATGTCACCTCAAAAATTATTCTTTCTTTTTATCACTTACCTACTAGAGGACGAGCAGGAGTTAAGCTTGGGGATGATGATACGTTGCAAACGTATCTATAACTTTTGATGTTACATGCTTGGTTTTTATCTACTTTCTTATGTTTTGCCCACACTTTGGAGTGCCAATTGCCTGTTTTCTGCTGTTTTTGGTTCCAGGAAAGTCAGAAAATGAATATTCTCGGAATTGGACGGGACAAAAGCCAAAGTCAGTTTTTCACTTGGGGGGACACGAAGCCAAAATACGATACGGAGAGGGGCCAGAGGGCCACCACACCAAATGGCCACGCGGCCAGGCCTGGCCCGCGCCAGGGGGTGGTATGGCCGCCTAGGGCACACCCTCGGTCTCCCCTTTCTCCTATAAGATGACTCCGATACAAAAACCCTAAGTACTCGATCAAAATTCCACGAAAAGTTCCGCAGCGCCGCCGCCACCGAAGGGGAGATTCGGGGGAGAGAAGGTCTCTGTTCCGGCACCCTGCCGGGATTGGGAAGTGGCCCCAGAGCCATGTCCATCGATCTCCACCACCATCTCCATCGCCGTTGCTGATTCCCATGATGATGAGGGAGGAGTTCTTCCTCAAGGCTAAGGGTTCTACCGATAGCTATGTGTTCATCTCTCTCTATGCATGATCATATTGTGATCATGAGCTTTGTAATCAAGTAGATCTACCTTGCTACTCAAGTGCTTTAATAGATCTCTGCTCTCCCCATGTGTGTGAAAGTGACAACGTGCACACCATGCTGGCACTTAGGCTAGAGATTACAAATACTTGTTATGAGTTATATTTGGAGTTGGATGTTTCTATGAAATTGTGGTGTTTGTTGGAACCATCTAGAGCTCAAGGTGACAGTGTGGGGTTATCTAGATGGGAAAAGCAAACTTTGAGGTGTGCTTTTATAGCCCTACCATGGATTAGAGTGTCCAACCAGAGAGTAGTTAAGAGTAATATCATAAAGAGAATATATTTATATGAGAGTGTTCACTAGTGAAAGTATGATCCCTAGGCCTTGTTTCTAAGCATTGAAACACTGTTTGCAATTAGATCTGTTACATGTTTGCTTGCTTCCATCTTTATTTCAGTTTTCCTTTAGTCTCTTCCACGCCATCAAGCTATTTTCTGGCACCCTTGTCTTATATCCATACCACTTGTATTTCACTATCTCTTCGCCGAACTAGTGCACCTATACACTTGACAAGTGTATCGGGTGTTTTGGGGACAGAAGAGACTTCTTGTATCTTGATTGCAGGGTTGCTTGAGGGGGATACCGTTGAGAATTTCCTCCCTGAGTTCGATAAACCTTGGGTAATCCACTTAAAGGAAAACTTGCTGATATTCTACAAACCTCTGCACTTGGAGGCCCAACAACTATCTACTAGAATAGAAGTGCATAGACATCACAGGTGCTTGGTAGCTTGGGCACAACGACCGTAGCAACACACATATTGCAAAAGAGTCCGTCAACCAATGATCCAGGAAGTAAGTAAGCCTCATGTACGCATCATGTATGCTCTCTAGAGAACCATTCACATCTATCTTTGCGGAGAGGAAATCTCCCATCAGATCGTGCTCCCATATGCGCACTTGGTCCACAAATGCGATCTAAGCTATACCATCATCGTATTAGGGTTAAGATTATCCACAACTGGGTGCATCTCATCAACCATTCCGAAGCGCATCGTCGCTGAAATGAAGGTGGACATCTCATGATGGTAATAGCGGTCTTCCCGCTATTCTGGGGTCTCATAGAAATAAGGTTGCTCCAAATCCATCTCGTATTATATGTAGTCGACCAACTCATTCTCACTAAGGAGAACTTGGACGAGCAACCCACTCAGAAAAATTGGATTCATCTAGTTTGAGCTTCTCTCCTTCTACCAACCGTCAACCGGGAAGGTAGCATAGGTGAGAACCATTTCTACATTTATAATTGAAAAAAGGAATTTAGACTAAATTTATAATTATATGAGTTAAAACAAGAACTCCACTAAAAACTCCTATCCCCAAAAGGTTTTTAGTGATTACACGATCCCTATTCACTACACCGCCCCCGATTGCCATGGCCGGCGATATAGTTGCAAAGGTGTATGCTTAAACCTCGATCACATCATTCATGTCACTCGTGCTCGTTTTTTCGACCATCTGTGTTTCGAGGACATGTCTACACATGCTAGGCTCGCCAACTCAACCTTCGTATATTCGTTGTGCAACATGACTTACACCCACCGTATGCGAATGCAGATATGTCTGACACCCGATCGTCATGGCCCGCCTCATAACAGAGAACTTTATTGGTGGTGCACACTAAGGGAGAACACTTTCATTGGTATTTTGTTTAGGGATCATCTTATTAGGCTACCATCGAGTATCTAATACTGGCACATATTAAGATGCACAAACAATAAACATTGAATGTAAATGCGATGAGATATGGTCCTTCACGCTGTGATATCCATCCCGCGTCTCTAGATCGGGTGCCAGGATTCCGGCGCCATAGGCATCAGGGTACCGGTGCCTCCAGTGTGGTAGTCCATCATCTTAATGACCGTTAGTACTACTTAGCAACATAAAGTAAACTACTTTACCTTAACTACTACCATATCACACCACAACGGCCCTGCATAAGAAAGTTAGACACCTCTACTTTATCTTTGCATATTTTATGTGGTGGTTAGGGCTTTCGCACAAGAACAGTTCTTACCTATAAACTTCCACCACAATGCTGATCAAGTAGTTGTCTATACTACATCCCTTTCGGGGCCCTCCATTGCAAATGGCATACCAACTAATGCCAGAGAGACAGACACGCCCTAAAGCCACTTTATACGGTACAAGCCATATGTCAAGCGTGGACCAGTCTCGTGAGTGAACGCGTAAAGTCAATTAGGCGCCACTTCATCAAGCATTAGTGCGGTATACAAAAGTACACGTGGGAGGGTAACAACTAAATGCTCAATGCCCACATGCTACAACCCATGTGTTCTACCGTACTAGCAATACTACACATAAACCTGACTCTGATACCACTGTAGGGGTTCACGCATGAAAACAATAATTTTTCCCTATGCCAAGAAACCTAATGACAGGACCTACCTGTTAGTAATGCAGTAATAGGAGGGGCTTTTCGCGAACTTATCCTTGAAGATCAAAAGCGTTATCAACGCTCGGCAGAGCATGGCTGATGTAGTCGTACCGAAGCCGACCTTGGGGTCATGTTGAAGTCCTTACGGCTCCTGCGGCTCCAACGACTTCTAGTGGCCCAAGTGTTGCACCTCCGAGGGAGTTACACACTTCTAGTGCCTTACGATGACTCATGCTCCTCCGATCCAGCAGAAGTTACGGAAGTAGAGCTTCTAGATCCGAATCCCGCAACACGACGGCGCTCCGCGGTGAAGAGGACTGATACGTCCATTTTGCATCACTATTCTATATCATAATGTATTGTTATTCCTTGATATATTTCGTATTAAGAGATGATACTTATGTTATTTCACCTGTTTTTGCATGGTTGATGACTTTTGGAGCATGGACCGCTGCAGTCAGGATTCTGATGGAAAAGGTGCTGTTTGGAGGCAAAATTCGCGAAGATCAGAAAATCCGGGAAAATATATGGAAAATCCTATTTTTCCAGAAGACGAAGAATGTCAGAAGGAGGAGTGGAGATGGGCCATAGGGGGCCCACACCACCCCCTGGCGCGGGCAACCCTGGGCCGCGCCACCAGGTGGTGTGGCCGCCTTGGCCCACCTCCAGCTCTCCCCTTTGGTGTATATTATCCCCACGGAACCCTAATACCTGGGGAGCAACCACAGAAACATTCCACCGCCTCTACCGGGTGGAAAACACCGAGAGAGAAAGATCTCTCCGGCAGGCAGATTTCTGCCGGGGGAATTCCTTCCCAGAGAGGGGAGATCATCGCCATCAACAACACCATCAAGCTGGACTTCATCGGGATCATCATCACCATCATCACCACTAGCACCATCATCACCATCTCCATACCGCTATAACAATTGGGTTGAATCTTGCATAGTTCTTAGCGGAAATTTTCCCGGTGTTGATTACTCTTTGTAGTTGATGCTATTGAGTGAACCATTGAATTATTGTTTATGTTCAGATTGTTATACATCATTATTCCATCTCTGATCATGATCCATATGATGTCTTGTGAGTAGTTCGTTTTGTTCTTGAGGACATGGGAGAAGTCATGTTGTTAGTAGTGGAATTGTGTTGAGAAAGATTCAATGGTTTGATATTTAAGTTGTGGTGTACTTCTTCTAGTGGTGTCATGTGAACGTCGACTACATGACACTTAACCTATATGGGCCTAGGGGAATGCCTTGTGTATTTGGCTACTAATCGTAGGGGTTGCCGGAGTGATAGAAACCTGAACCCCCGTTAGGAAACCATTGCGCAAGGGACGTTAGGGTCTTAGAGTTTAAAGCTGTGGTTAGGTTTCTACCTTAATTACTTTCTTGTACTTACGGATGTTTGCAAGGGGTATAATCACAAGTATGTATTAGTCCTAGGAATGTCGGTACATTAGCACAGGTTCACCCACGCAAAACTTAGCAAGCTAAAGAAGATTAATCAACTATATGAAGCGAAAGCACTTGACAGTCTTCCCGTGTGTCCTCGAGAATGTTTGGTCATCTTAAGTAATACAACCGACTTGTCCTTTGCTAAATAAAGGATTGGGCCACTTGCTGCATTTATTCTCATTGTCTTTTATTTACTCATACTTTATTTACTTGCATTATCAAAAACCCCTAAAATCCGTTTACTATGTATTTGCAGAGAATTCTTGATCCATACCACTAGCCAGCACCTTCTGCTCCTTGTTGGGTTCGACACTCTTACTTATCGAAAATACTGGGATACACCCCCTATACTTGTGGGTCATCAAGACTATTTGCTAGCGCCGTTGCCGGGGAGTGAAGCGCTATTGGAGAGTGGAACTGGTAAAGGAAACTTCTACTGTGAGTATTGTTTGCTTCTGTTAGTTTCTTTATTTTTAATATGGATAATTCACTGAGTTTCTTATTTCTTAATGCTACTACCACTGCTAAGGTTGTAGATGAACCACCACCTACTGAGAATGATACTTTTAAAATATCTACGAGAATTATCGATCGTGTTATGGATAACTACTATGTTGGGGATGGAACTGTCCATCCCGGTGATCATTTGCTCTTTATACACGAATTATGCGGGTTGTTCAAGTGTGCAGGTATTACTACAAATCAAGTTAAGAAGAAGTTATTCTCATTATCACTGAAAGGAAGAGCTGAGGAATGGTATAAGCTGTTGAAGAATGGTCAAGCTCTTGAATGGGAGAAAATAGTGCCTCTCTTTTATTCAAAGTTTTATCCTCCTAGTGAGATTCATAAAGATTGGAATCAAATATACCACTTTTGGCCTCTGGATGGAGAGAGTACAACTCAAGCTTGGGGGAGATTGAAGCTACTAATGCTCAAATGTCCCATTCATGAGCTCCCCAACAATATTATTATCAATAACTTTTATGCAAGGGTTTCTCTTCATGACAAGGATTTATGGGATGCTTCTTGTGCTGGATCATTCACTCGCATGGAAGAAGAAGCCAAATGGGATCTTCTGGACCGTATTCAAGACAATGCTGAAGCTTGGAAGAATGACAAATGTAGAAAGTCAGGTATAACTTATGATTATTAATGCATTGAATCTTTTATGCATCTCAATAATATCAAGTTTCCTCGTTTTATGCTGAAAGTTTTTATGCTGCACTTGTTTTACCTTCCTATGCTAGTAGCCTCTGGTTTCAACAACTTGTTTGTTTACAAAATTCCCCTGCATAGGAAGTGGGTTAGACTTAAACGTGTGTATTTTTGCTTCTTAATTCTCTCTTTCACTTAAATTCATATTCCTAAGTGAGCATCATCAAAATTATCATGCCCATTTTAATGGCTATAAAGAAAGAGCTTTTGGGGAGACAACCCAATTTATTTTCGCCTTAAGTTTGTTTTTGTTTATTTGAGGCTTGGAAGTTATTACTTCGATAATAACCTCTCCTTATCCTTTTTGTTTGGTTTTTGTGTCAAGATCAACCTCTAATGAGAGAGAAGTAAGATTTGGGGAAGTTGCTGTCCCGAAACAGACTTTTGTGCTTCACCGTAAAATCCGTGAGAGATCTCTGCCTGTCGGATTGAGCTGTAATTTTGTGTGCTTATGCCCCAGGTTGTTATTTAACTTTCGTTAGTTTTCCAATTTTTGATTTGAGCAACAGAAGATTTTCTTAAAAATCGATCTTTACCTCCTGGTCTGTTTCGACAGATTTTGCCACTCTTGCATTTGCTTCTTTATTCGATTTCCTTTTTTGAATTATTTTTTGGTTTTCGGAAGGAGTTGCTACAGTAGCTTATGTTTTGATGGTTTTCAGTTGAAATTGGACTTAAAAGTTTTATCGCTTCACTTATACTAATGTTGCTAATGAGAACTGTGTGAAGTTTTGTGTGAAAGAAATTTCCAGGTTAGTGGAGATAATGGTGTAATAAGAAAGTGAAAGGTTTCATGACTCAAGCAATAAGTGTATGAAGATGAAGATATTGATATTATTCAAGTGGTGACTCCGGAAGAATCTACTAAATACCGAATTCATAGACCTGCAGAGTCCGTTTTCGAATAGGTAATAGTTCTGGTAAGAAAAGTTCAGCAAAAGATCTGTCCAGCTATATTTTTGAAGTTTTTATCCAACAAGGAAAGCTACGAAGCAAAAGAGGGACAGAAACGGAGCCAGGGTGACTCACACCACCCTGTGGCGCGGGCCCAACGCTGGCCGCGCCACCAGGTGGTGTGGCCACCTCGGATTCCGTCTCCGACCCGTTTTCTCCTAGTACCTTCCTTTTGCTATAAAACTTCGTAATATATAATCCCCCAGATCCCCCGAGGGTTGTATATTGTGTTCTCGTCGTGTTTTTGTTTCGGTCTATTTTGTTCAGATGTCGTTCAGGGGTTCATCTTCAAAGGATTATGAGCTGCGACGCCGCCGCGAGCTCCATCACAATCTTGAGTGCGAAGACATGGATCAGAACGGCAAGGAGGAAGTAAAGGACATGACAACATGCATGAAGGGGCTGATACCTCCGACTCTAGATCTCAATTCTCCCCCCGCAGCAGTGGAAGCTCTATGAGTCACTGATGAGTTCTGCAACAAGTATCGAGTCTTGAGGAGGAAGGTGGATATGCTTCAAGAGGAGAATAACAGGCTTCGCAAGATGCTGGAAGATTTCCTCACGCCAACCGAGAGGATACCACCACCACCGAAGGAGTAATTTGTCATCAAGTTTGGCATCCCCTTGGTTTGTTCCAAGCTTGGGGGAGTGCCGCGGTATCACATCACTATCTTCTACCTTTTTACCTTTTTAGTACAGTCATATCATGAATAGAGAAGTTATCATGTAGGATGGTTTGCATTATGGAAGTGTCCCCTCTCTCGTTAGATATGTTTCCCCTGGGGTGAGTTGCCATTATGCAATATTAATGATAAGTCCTATCATTGACTCTTTTGCATATGTTATATTAGTTTTCAATTCGTGGTTATATGATTGATCTTGTTGTTAGTATTGGTATCACTCTGGGATCATTGAGTTAATTTAGTTGGTTTTGGCAAACCAGGCTTGGTCAGTAGCAACACTATTTTTGAGAGTTGAATGAAAAGATAAAAGTACTCTAAAGAAATATAATTTCATCATCTTTCTTTCTTGATTTTCCCATAAGTTAGTATTCTCTTGTTAAGATCTTTTGAGCTTTCAAGGAAGATTGCATGTTTGTTTTTATCACTCGTATGTTTGTTTGTTTCCTTCAACTCTTATACTTGCTACCCAGCCTTGCTAGCCATAAACCTGTACTGAGAGGGAATTATTCTCGTGCATCCAATCCTTAAACCAAAACCTATGCCATTTGTGTCCACCATACCTACCTATTAGCACTATTGCTATTCCAAGTAAATTCATGTTTTTATCTACCTTCCAAATTAAACTTGTTATGTGAAAATTAGTGATTAAAGCTCTCACGAACTTGATGGCACACTTTACTTTCTTGCATCTAATAAACTTGAACCATTGTACACATCTATGTTGCGTATATGCTTTCTCTTTGTAAGTTGTGAATTAGCAGAACCATGATTTCATGGGGAACGCTTTCAACATTGCACTGGTACTATGTACCTAGTTGATATCATGTTCTTTTTTCTATGGATGTCGTCGGTGTGAAATGAAAGGGGAGCTTGTAAGTCCATGGAGTTATGCATGTGTGTTAGAAAAACGCCTAGGCCGCCGGTCTAATCCATGCTGTCATGGTGGAAACCTGCAGCGTAACCATAATGAGCATCTATGAAGCATTCTTCTTATAAAAAAGAGATAGAGATTGAGAAAAAAGAGAAAAGGAGAAAAAAGAGATGAGAAAAGAGGAAAGAGAGAAAAAAGATTGCTGAGATGCTTGTTGTCTTCTTGCCTTGTCATTTTGATATGGGGATTCTTCCGTATCATCAGGCAAGGGGTACCCCGTTGGCGGTTCTCCATGATACACATGTGCTTACTATGACAAGAACATACCGGTGACTAAACTTGAGTAGCATCAGGAGCGGCCCTTGTATTCAAGGGACATGATATTTTCAATTTACAACTTGTCAAGCATATCCTCATATTTGATCACTTTAACCTTAATCGCCTAAATATGCCTACGATAGGGGCAATGAGAGCTGAAAGCTAATAAGTATCATAATTTTTGGGAGCTCTTTATGAAACTTGAAATCTCTGCTTCCCTCTGTGAAGGGCCTTTCTTTTACTTTTTAGTTGAGCCAGCAAACCTATTCCCTTCTATCTCAGCAAGTATTTTGAGTTGTTTTGTTTCATTCAATCATATGATGATTTATGCAATCATGTTTCTTATCTTCCTTGTTTTGCAGATTGCTCTTATCTTGGTGTTTACTACTTTGAAAGCTATCATTCAAAATTAGTTATTTGTGAACTCCAGCAAATTGTCAACTATTCTTCGACCAAGAGCTAAGTTTGCCATTACCAATTATGATTTACTTTATGTATCTTTATTGTGTTTCCTTTACCTATTGCAAGTAAGTTATATAATAGTGAGTTGTCTTCTGTTACGATCTATGTATTGATGAATGTGATGCTTCTTGTCTGTATTCTTTTATTGACTCTTCACTCCATAAACCCGAGGCCATGTTTATTGAGCTCAGTTTTGCTTGGGGACAAGCGAAGTCTAAGCTTGGGGGGAGTTGATACGTCCATTTTGCATCACTATTCTATATCATAATTTATTGTTATTCATTGATATATTTCATATTAAGAGATGATACTTATGTTATTTCACCTGTTTTTGCATGGTTGATGACTTTTGGAGCATGGACCGCTGCAGTCAGGATTCTGATGGAAAAGGTGCTGTTTGGAGGCAAAATTTGCGAAGATTAGAAAATCCGGGAAAATATATGGAAAATTCTATTTTTCCAGAAGACGAAGACTTCTAGAAGGAGGAGTGGAGATGGGCCACAGGGGGGCCACACCACCCTGGGCCACGCCACCAGGTGGTGTGGCCGCCCTGGCCCACCTCCAGCTCTCCCCTCTGGCGTATATTATCCCCACGGAACCCTCATACCTGGGGAGCAACCACAGAAAGATTCCACCGCCTCTGCCGGGCAGAAAACACCGAGAGAGAAAGATCTCTCCGGCAGACAGATTTCTGCCCGGGGAATTCCTTCCCGGAGAGGGGAGATCGTCGCCATCAACACCACCATCAAGTTGGACTTCATCGGGATCACCATCACCATCATCACCACCAGCACCATCATCACCATCTCCATACCGCTGTAACAATTGGGTTGAATTTTGCATAGTTCTTAGGGGAAACTTTCCTGGTGTTGATTACTCTTTGTAGTTGATGCTATTGAGTGAACCATTGAATTATTGTTTATGTTCAGATTGTTATACATCATTATTCCATCTCTGATCATGATCCATATGATGTCTTGTGAGTAGTTCGTTTTGTTCTTGAGGACATGGGAGAAGTCATGTTGTTAGTAGTGGAATTGTGTTGAGAAAGATTCAATGGTTTGATATTTAAGTTGTGGTGTACTTCTTCTAGTGGTGTCATGTGAACGTCGACTACATGACACTTCACCTATATGGGCCTAGGGGAATGCATTGTGTATTTGGCTACTAATCGTAGGGGTTGCTGGAGTGACAAAAACCTGAACCCCTGTTAGGAAACCATTGTGCAAGGGACGTCAGGGTCTTAGAGTTTAAAGTTGTGGTCAGGTTTCTACCTTAATTACTTTCTTGTACTTACGGATGTTTGCAAGGGGTATAATCACAAGTATGTATTAGTCCTAGGAAGGTCGGTACATTAGCACAGGTTCACCCACACAACACTTAGCAAGCTAAAGAAGATTAATCAACTATATGAAGCGAAAGCACTTGATAGTCTTCACGTGTGTCCATGAGAACGTTTGGTCATCATAAGTAATACAACTGGCTTGTCCTTTGCTAAATAAAGGATTGGGCCAATTGTTGCATTTATTCCCATTGTCTTTTATTTACTCGTACTTTATTTACTTGCATTATCATAAAACCCTAAAATTCTATTTGCTAAGTATTTGCAGAGAATTCCTGATCCATACCACTAGCCAACACCTTCTGCTCCTCGTTGGGTTCAACACTCTTACTTATCGAAAATAGTGCGATACACCCCCTATATTTGTGGGTCATCAAGGACTCCTGCTCGCGCGATCCAGACTTGGGTCCACGGTCACTAGAGAGAGAGAGAGTATCAATTGGAGGTCTCCCCAAAAGAGAGGAAACCTTTTAATTGATTATTGTGTATTTATTTTCTCAAAATACCTCACAATATATAGGGGGACCCCCCCCCACATAGTTAATTGCCTCAGCTATGTGGGACTAAACAAAGGAGAGGGGAGGAGGAGGCTGGCCACCACCGGCCAGGGCCCAAGTGGGCCCCACACGGGGTCCCTTGGCCTAGCTGTCCACCCGCTCTCTCTCTTCCCCTTGGGTCTTTCCCTCATGGGCCCTTTTCCCTCCGGATTTTGGCCCCATTAGGTATTTGACCTTTTAATTCTTTTTTCTTTTATTAAATAATTATGAATAAATGATTAAATAAATATTTAACATTTACTCACATATTATTTAATCCTCGTGGCTATGGAACTCCTTCCACCTCCACCTCAGACATCCTCCGGACTTACCGAAACCCTTCCAGTTCTCTCTTTTCTTTTCTTCGGTTATTCTGCTGATACCAAAACGCTCTCCGAGCATCATCAAGCCTTAAGGGTGATACCCCAGGATTCAGGAACACTCCATACATGGTCGAGACCTTCCCGTACAAATGATCATTAGCGGGACTTGGATGCCCATGATGACCCATGTGAATTCCATGAATCTTTCGCCACTTAACCATGAATGTCGCGTCATATTCCTTTTGTCTCTTTGATATTTGCATTATCCGAGATATGATCAATGAAATCACCATGTTGTGTTTAATCTCGTTACCGACAAATGCTATTTGACTCATTCTGACAAGTGATATCCCCGTGATCAAATCATACGTTGTGCAACTATTGGATATAACTTCTCCGAGTGGGCCCTCGAGTATCTTTCCATCACGCGGATGGACAAATCCTGATCTTGACGAATAATGCATCTACATGTGTAACATCCCAGGATTAGCACCTAGAAATAGAGAGGACACATGTGTGTGCAATTCATTCATGCATAAGAAAATTCAGAGAATTTTTGCGCAAAACTAAAGAAACTACAAAGGGATCGAGATCTCTCTTGTTCCGATGGAAACATTAGGGCAGGTGCGATGGATATCGACATGACCCCAATTGAATCTTTGTGTTTTAAGAGGGGAAATAATTCAAACAGGTATTTGAATTTCAAATCTGAATTCAAATGAATTTAGAAAAATTCACAAATTGAATTCATTAGATAAAAATAAATGATTTCCATAACCTTAATTTAAAAGTGAAATTGAAATAGAATAAGGCATGTGAAGTAATAATAGATCACCAGATTATGTTGGATTTAAACAAGACATTGCAATTATTATTCAAAAAATAATATATATATATTGCAATTCCATAATATTTAATAATACAAATACATGAGAGACACAACAATAGAATTAAATATTACAAGTACTTATTCTCAAAATAATTTTTTACAACATTTAGTAAATACTACAAGATACAAAATTACAATTGAAGGAAAACATTAACTTTATTATTTAAAACAAACAATATTACATTGTCTTTACAGATAAAAAAATGAATAAATAATTACAATGGGATAAAAAGGAAAACCTAAGTTAAATTATAACCAAATCCTACACTAGATTTTCTTAATCTTCTTTGTATGATTTTGTACCTGCAAAACAAATCAAAAGAAAAAACCACATAAGGGGTTAGTGTATTAGTTGAACTCTCAGATATCAATAGTGAAGTGCACCGTTTCCCTCATCACCGAGTTTGATTTTGAAGGGCCAAGTTTCACCAAATATTAGTAAACTTTTCTTATCAGATAATGCTTCATACTAGTGCTAGTAGCAATATCCCCATTTGGAAAATAAAAGGAATGGCCAAAGGTTGAGAAAATATCTATACACTCGAGCTGATCCATGGGCACAAGAGTCAGAGGTTGAAACCTGCACCTTGTGGAGCCCATAGGGAAGCAGCACAGTCACTGCATGTAAGTTGTGTGCTGTCAACACCATGGAGAAGATAAGAAGAGGGAAATGCCTGTATAATAAGCGGACGAGAAGCATAGACATAGCAACACTCCCCTCTCAACATATCATTTGACAGTTGTAGGAGTAGGGAGCTCTGTGTCGGCTGAATACGTCAACCACTCTATTATCAAACCTGCATCCTTAGCAATCTGGTTGTTTAGATAAGCCATCCAGAAGTAGGTCCGGATCAAGTAATATGAAGAGGAGGAGGAGAAGATAGGTCAGCAGATCAGGGAGGAGTAGATCAAGCCAAGAGAAGATCAAGCATCGGCAACAATCAACTGTCTCAACCACATATCCATTGCATCCAGGTTGCTTTAAGAAGCCATCCAGGAGGTGAGACAAGTGGAGCTAGATATCAAGATCCAGTCATGTTTGAATCAAATCTATAGCAAGAAGAGTCACAACACAAACTGCAGGTAGTTATCTCTCATCAAGCATAGCATTTTTTCTTATACTTTTATTTAAAGAAAGGAGTTTGGTAGAGAGAGGGAGATCTCAGAATGCATAGATGCTATGCAGGTCATCATTGAGGCCGTGGGGACATATACTATCTGTCCTTATTTTAGAAAGAGATTGGCCTCATACTTGGCATCATTGGCATGGGGGTTATTATCATCATTTTCATGGTGCAGATCATCAAGATCTACTGGTAATTACAGAAACAAGGTGATATTAAAATACTAACTTATAGTTTTACAAATAAAACTTGAAGCAAATATTTAAAGACATATAATAGTTTGTGGAATTTTATAAAAATAAGGACAAGACTTAAAAATAAATAAAAATCACTTTTAAGATCTTGAATAAATATATTTTACTAGAAAAATATTAAATATATTATTCCAAAGGTTTTTGAGATTTCAAAGTAATAAATCCTTATCTATTTCATTAAAAACCTATTTTGTAAATTATTTACAAATATTTCTCAAGTAAGAAATAATCACAATTCTATATAAAACCTTATAGCTTTTATATCTAAATACTAATTCCAAGGCCATAACTTGGATCTATAATAAAACTTAAGTGTAAGCTATTAACTTTATAAAACTATTTTAAAACCATAAAAAAATTAAAGCCAACAACTTTAAGTAAATTTTAAACACCATTCACTTATGATAGAAGCAAGTGATCTTTATTCCTTAACCATTATTAACATGATTTCAAACTCTAACAGATTAATAAGATCATCCAAATTTGTTTTTCTTAATAAGTTAAATTATCTTCATAATAGCAAACCATATTTAAATTCATCATCCACTTAAATTAGAAGTGAATTATCTCACACTCTTGATCATACTTACCATAACCCTAAAAACACGATAATAATTTTGACACATCACACCTAAGTCTACTGTAACACCCTCGAATCAGCCCTATGCAAGTTTTAGCATTTCCCGCTAAACCCGCATAGAAATGATTTAAAGATGCCCACCAGACAGTTTCGTGTGGGCGGAAAACGAAGTAATATCATTACACAATAGTCCATGATGGAACCCAAAGAACATACATATACAACAACGACTCCATGAGTCAAGAATACAGATATACTATACAAAGATCCAAATCACTTTGAAAATGATACAACATCCGAGTACGGATAAGATGCAAATGGGGCTAAGAGCTCTGAAGAATAACCAATGGAGTCCATAATCGTGCCTAGGCCAAGCCATAAGGGTAACCCTGCTAACAACGTCAATATCAAACCTGCTAAAAAAAGGAGTGCCGACAAAGGGTAAAGGAAAATGAGAGCGGTCAGTACTGAGGCCACTACATGGCGCGTCTAAAATTCGACGGCTCTCCCCTACATAGTTATGGTGGACTGAAGCGGCAGTGAAGCATGCACTAAACAAGCTATAGAGACTCGATACATTTGTCGACTATTAGAGAGAGGCAAGAAAGACCTATTGGGGACCAACCTGATACTAACACCAATCATACCCATCCTGGTATTTCCCCCTCGAGACCAAACGAGGAAGTCAAACCGAGGAACTCACATAGTTGGCAGTTTTATTCATTCCATTATACTTGTAGCAGTTACTAGTCAGATATAGATAACATGAGTCATCCTGAGATCATAAGCAGTGGGAAGTTTTAGTTAACCATTCCGTTGTGGTTCTAATACTTACTAGTCAGTTACAATTAGCATGAGACATCCCAAATCTAGCAGTTGCTAGCACTTTCATTTACTCATTCCGTTATAGTGAATCTGATTACTAGACATGACAAAGTCAAATTTATAGCACTACTTTCGTTATGGTTATCTATAATCGAGATAATGTGCTCCAAGTTGTCCATAACCATGGACACAAGTTTCAGAAAGTTTTACTCTGCAGGGGTGCACAAATAGCAAAACACGCGATCAACCTCGGGAAGAACCAAATAAAAAGCAACAAGGCCTCACGATAATGCATTCACATGATTCATAAATTATTTCAGGGGCCAACCCCAATAAGCTACCCGCAATGAAGTTGTCCGGCTCCGAGACAGACCTAGGGTTTGCCACAATGGTTGTAAACGACTTGGAACCCAAAAGTGTGACTGGGCTTGTCGATACCACGTAAACATTCCGCATTCCTAAATTGTACATGTCTTCCAGGCATAGTCGTAAATAAAGCAGTAAAGCATGGCATAAGTATAGGATAGTAATAAAGCCCCGAACTAGTTTGTGGCCATAAGAAATAAAGTGTGAATCAATCTCAGGCGAAGGGGGATCCATAGAGTATCCTGTATGTGGATAGTGCGAATCATCACGGAACAGGTATCAAGTTCTCGGGGCCTATGGGACACAAGTGAGCATGGAAGAACCAAATAACATTTATTTCCCACCGATGCCTCTGCGTTAGTTATATATATTCCTCGCATTTTAATTATCAAGTTGAAGTTAAAGTCATGATCATCTCCACTATTAAACATGTGCCAACCTCCCAACAACGGTGGAACATTGACGGCAGCGAAGCAGCACCTGAGCAAGCAACTATGACTTGCAAGGCTGACTGTCTATCAAACAACAGACAATAGGGTGTGTCCAATGCAATATAGAGGCTGCAAGGAATATAAATGGTGCACGGGAACTAAAACATCGCACACGGATAACAATAGTTCAATAGGAGGAAGTAAAGACTATAAATACAAAATAGGTAGAACAAGGGAGAATGCTTGCCTAAGAAACACTACCGAAGAGACACCGGAGAACGCAGCGAAGCTCGCATCAACTCAACAGCCTAATCCGTGAAGAAGCAAAGCACTAAAACAAACATCAGATGCACTATTTAATACTCTGGCAAAAGATTGGGCATGATGCATGTATAATGCATTGACATTGCGAAGGTGCGATGCAATTAGGTAATATTAAGTGGAACCGGGGTCCCAACAATTAATTAGAAGGTTCATGTTGTATGGATACCCCGCAATTTAAATGTTGACTTAACAAGGCAAAACATGGCCTCGGTTCGCTAACCAAATTTAAATGGATTAAATATAAGACTACAATAGTCCGCATATGATGGTCTCCATATTTAATTATCAGGTGAGCCAACAAAATACCCCCAAAACCACAATATATGTGAAAACATGTTCAATTCATGTGCAATGAGATAGATGTCATTTATAAAAATAGGGGTGTCGGTAAAAGGGGATCACATCAAGGTCCTGAAGATCTTGGGGCTCAAGGGTTCGAGTCTTTGCATCCGTGGAGTAGATCTTGGCGTCCGTGTAGAAGACCTTCGGTCATCAGATCCATGTAGGTGCACTCGTGGTATTGGTGTTTTCGGGTCCATGAAGCAGGATCCATGATGTAGACTTAGGTTTCGGGTTTGGTTGTCGAGGGGAACTTGGTTACAACGCCTGTGTCCTTCGGGTTCGTACTTGTCTTGTCCAGCGGAAGAGTTCAGAGATCTTACCACGAATAGGAGGCCACCACGGCCGAGGTAGTTGGGGTCATGGGCGGAGCTCCATCTTCACACGGGCATCGCTTTGCCAAATAGGGAAGCATCAGGGACACATCATCAGATACACGAGTTAGGATACATGTGTGATGACGGTGGCATACGCACGCACGAGCTAGCATGCAGGATCCAAAACGAACAGTATGGAAGAGGGTGCGTGCGGCTCGGTATGGTGGGAGTGGTAGCGCTCAGCTAGACCCGAGGACATCGAGGTCGGGATGGTGGAGCTCCCAGCAGAGGTACCTAGTGAGGAAAAAGGTCACCGGCGGGGAGCAGGACAGAGGGTGACCGCGGTGCTGGCAAAGGGCAGAGGAAGGCCAGGGCGAGGGAGACGAGCTCGCGGTGGGGCTGTGCCTCGGGGATGAGGTCACGGGCCTGGCGGAGCATGCTGGCAGCCAGCGCTCAATGACAGGGAGACATGGGGAGGGCCCACACGGTGGCGAGAACACGCAAAACAAGGCACTCGCGCGCGAGGTCAGTGCTGGCGGCATCGTAGCCAATGCAGAGGCCGATGGCGGCATGGGTAGAGGAAGAGCAGGGCTCCAGGAAAGAGGAGGTTGTGCGATGGTGGGAAAGAGGGCAGCCAACGACTAGCGGCGCGGGGTCACGGGCTCTAGCGATGGTGGGGTCTGCGTGACCTTGCAGGGGACGGAAAAGAGCTCGCGGGCGGGGCCGTATGCGGCACTTGGAGACGGCGGCGACGAGTGGGAGAGAGCGGCGGCGGTGGTGAGAATGCCCAGGACAAGGCGGTCGCGCGCGAGGTCGGGGACCGCGGCATCACATTTGATGCACAGGCCGACAGCGACAGGAGTTGAGGAAGAGCGGGGCTCCGGGAAGTCAGAAAATCAAAATTCTCGGAATTGGACGGGACAAAAGCCAAAGTTCCTATTTTACCGGGAGACTAATAGAGCCAGAATAGGTAATCTCTTAACCATCCCATCAAATAAGTGGAGGATTCATTAAATTGTGAAACGTTGCCCTGCCATATCCTTTTTATCCGGCATTAATTTGGAACCGCGTGCATCTAAAGCGCCCTTTACTAAAATCAATGTAGTTGTATGCAAACCTAGAGCAATCGCGGCGATGCCCCTCCCCTTTTGGGGGGCATTCCGATTTCCGTAGTATCATCATTTTTGCCACGCGAATCCAGATTGATAGGAGACTTACGTGTTGATTGGATGCGGAGACACCTTTGATTGTGAATTCTAATGTGGCAGATCCAATTCTTTATCTGCATGGCCAAACCAATAATTCAAGTCACACACTCCCGCTTTCCAGCTTTTCAGGCATCTCGAACCCTCATCCCACTTGTGTTAGAAAACGAATTATTCATTCTGTGAAGTGGTGAAGAGCTTCCTTCCCCTTAGTAAAACGAAGTCAGTGAATCCATCAAATCAAGTCATAACTACCCAAGCGTCAGAGGCTGTCGATTCGTCTCGTGCGTCCTGACGGTTCCCTACAACCCCATACCAGGAACTGAATGACGGGCCAGCCCTTTTTAATGCGCCGCTTGACCCTGTTTTGAAAATGAGCTTTGCTCTTCTAGGCGCTGGGCGCTCCCGAGCCTATGGAAATAGGATACTCTGTTTACATAGAAATTCCTACGTCCTTACATTCTATTTAGGTACCCGTGCCACCAGGTGGTGTGGGGCCCCCTGGCACCCCCTTGGTCTCCCATCTCGCCTATAAGAGCCCCCGAAGCCAAAAGCCTAAATCATCAAGCCTCCAGCCACGAAAAGTTCCGCAGCGCCACCGCCACCACAGGGGAGATTCGGGGGACGAAAATTCTCTGTTCCGGCACCCTGCCGGGACGGGGAAGTTCCCCTGGAGCCATCTCCATCGATCTCTACCGCCATCTCCATCACCATTGCCGATTCCCATGATGAGGAGGGAGTAGTTCTCTCTCGAGGCTAAGGGTCCTACTGGTAGCTATGTGTTCATATCTCTCTCTATGCGTGATCATGTTGTGATCATGAGCTTGTAATCTATAGATCTACCTTGCTACTCAAGTGCTTTAATAGATCTCTGCTCTCCCCATGTGTGTGAAAGTGACAGCGTGCTCACCATGGTGGCACTTAGGCTAGAGATTACAAATACTTGTTATGAGTTATATTTGGAGTTGGATTTGTTTATGAAATTGTGGTGTTTGTTGGACTCATCTAGTACTCAAGGTGACAGTGTGGGGTTTTATAGATGGGAAAGGCTTACTTTGAGGTGTTTGCTGTTATAGCCCTACCATGGATTAGAGTGTCCAACCGGAGAGTAGTTTAGAGTAGTATCATAAAGAGAAGATATTTCTGTGAGAGTGTTCAATAGTGAAAGTATGATCCCTAGGCCTTGTTCTTAGCATTGAAACACCGTTTGCAATTAGATATGTTACATGTTTGCTTGCTTCCATCTTTATTTCAGTTTTACTTTAGTCTTTTCCACGCCACCAAGTTATTTTCTATCACCGTTACCACTTATAATTATCCATACCTCTTGTATTTCACTATCTCTTCGCCGAACTAGTGCACCTATACACCTGACAAGTGTATTGGGTGTGTTGGGGACACAAGAGACTTCTTGTATCTTGATTGCAGGGTTGCTTGAGAGGGAATACCTTTGACCACTTCCTCCCTGAGTTCGATAAACCTTGGGTGATCCACTTAAGGGAAAACTTGCTATTGTTCTACAAACCTCTACACTTGGAGGCCCAACAACTGTCTACAAGAATAGAAGTGCGTAGACATCAAGCTATTTTCTGGCGCCGTTCCCGGGGAGAAAAGGTAAAAGGTATTCACACCGGAGGATTAAAGAAGAAGAACCTCCCACAGCAAACGCCTATTTTCTGGTGTGAGTATTCGAAGTTATTTCCTTTAGATTCTGCAATTTTGTCTTTTTGTTTCTTGTTTTCACTAGTTAGGCTTAATGGAAAACAACAAAAAAATAGAGAACTTTATAGTATTTATCTTGACTTAGGACATGAAGTGTTCGAAGAGAAAATTAAAAAACCCATGGAACTTTATTTGCATGCTAATAGCAATGTTATTAGTATGAATTCTTTGGACACCATTATTGCTAATGCTATGGAAAAGTCTAAGCTTGGGGAAGCTAGTTTTTATGAAAATGATCTTTTTAGTTCCCCAGCTTTGGAAGATAGCTATTCTATTGCTTATGATGATACCAAACCTCCAATATATGATGATTAAAATGATGAATATGGTATTTTCAGTCCACCTACTATTGAGGAGAAAATTAATTATGATTACAATATGCCTCCTATATTTGATGATTATGGTGATGAGAATAATAATGATAGCTATTTTGTTGAATTTTCTCCCACTACAATTAATAAGAATGACTATGCTTATGTGGAGAGTAATAATAATTATATGCATGTGGCTCATGACAAGAATGTTTCTTGTGATAGTTATATTGTTCCTTTTATTCATGATGCTACTGAAAGTTATTATGAGAGAGGGAAACATGGTTCTATGCATCTCAATAATATTAAGTTTCCCCTCTTTATGTTGAAATTTTTGAAGTTGCACTTGTTTTGCCTTCCTATGCTTGTTGCTTTGTGCTTTCATGACTTGTTTCTTTACAAGATTCCTATGCACAGGAAGTGGGTTAGACTTAAATGTTTTTTGAATTTTCCTCTTGATGCTCTCTTTTACTTCAATTCATATTTGCTATGTGAGCATCTTCTCAAACTATCAAGCCTAACTTAAAGGCGTTAAAGAAAAGTACTTATTGGAAGATAACCCAAAAGTTTTAGATGAGTCTTGTAAGTTATTACCTCTGTAATAACCTCTCTTTATCCTTTTTATTTTCTTTTTGTGCCAAGAGTAACCTCTAATGAGAAAGAAGTAATGATTGGAAAAGTTGCTATCCCAAATCAGATTTCTGTGCTTCACCGTAAAAATTCGTAAGAGATCTCTGTACGTCGGATTGAGCTGTAAATGTTTGTGCTTATGAACCAGGTTTTTATCGAACTTTCGTTAGTTCAACACTTTTTGATTTGAGCAATAGAAGGTCTTCGAAAAAATTCGTCTTTACCTGCTGGTCTATTTTGATAGATTTCTGCCATTTTCTGCATTTGCTTCTTGTTGGTTCCTTTTTGAGTTCTTTTGGGGAATTGAGCTTTTTGAGGGAAGTGCGATAGTATCTAGTGTTCTAATGGAAGTTTATTTGCTGTTAGAACTGAACCTTAAGACCTATTATCTTGAGTGCACTAATGTTGCTAATAAAGATTGTGTGAAGTTTTATATGAAGGATAAATTTCAGGTGTATGGAAGGAATGAGTAATGAGATGAAGGATGGACTAAAGCTCAAGCTTGGGGATGCCAAACGTGCCACCCCAAGAAATATCCAAGAAGTACAAGCGTCAAAGCTTGGGGATTCCCAAGGCATCCCCTTCTTCATCAATAAAAATCCCAGGTTTCTTCCAAACGCTTTATTTTTATTGTTTCATGCACAGTTGTGTTGTTCTTGGAGCGTCTTCCTTTTTGTTTTCGTTTTGGTTTTTCTTTTGCTTTTGTTTTCTTAGTTTTCTGAATAAATTGGTTGGACCCCCTCTTTCATATATTGGTTTGCAAATAGTTTGGTTTGGTTTGGAGAAGAGTAGGAAAGTTCATGCTTATGTGGTAAAAAGAGCTCGTTTTTGACTGTGGCCTATGCTTTGTCATGCCATGCTTGATATTGTTTTGGCTTTATGCTTAGTATTCTTTGCTGTAGCATGACTTGTTACAAACAATTGAGATTGCTTAATGTGCCTTGGATGAATCATGCGTTGTTTTAGCATATTAAAGCATAGTATTGTGGTATTCTCCTTTGATGCTTTATTTGGGTTGACTTGGCACATGCTCACACCATGTTATGACTATATCAAGTCACCATAGCCTTTATGATCCTTTAGTTTTCAACTTGTAGTATCTCTTTATGCTTTGATCAATGATGTTTTGTCGCTCTGCATGATTATGGCCATTATTGCTCTCTTAGTTTGTCGCTCCCAGTCTTTTGCTAGCCTCCACAACCAAGTATGAGTTCCACTCATGCATCCAACTCCCTAAACCAAGTTATTCCAAAGATTCCACCATACCTACCTACTAGCTTATGCTATTCCAACTATATTCATGCTTTTGTTTACCTTCCACTTGTTATGAGAAAACTAGTGATTAAAGCTCTCACGAACTTGATGGCACACTTTAGTTTACTTGCCCTTAATAAACTTGAACCATTGTGTCTTCTATGTTGTATATGCTTGCACTTATTTGTTGGAAATTAGCAGAACCATGCTTTCATGGGGAATGCTTTCAACATTGCACTTGGTACTTGTACCTAGTTGATATCATGCTCTTTTGTATATGGATTTCGTTGATGTGAAATGAAAGGGAGCTTGTAAGTCCATGGAGTTATGTATATGTGTTAGATAAACGCCTGGGCCGCTGGTCTAATCCATGCTGACATGGTGGAAACCTGCAGCGTAACCATAATGAGTTGTCTATGAAGCATTCTTCTTATAAAAAAAGAGTCCTATATTGAGAAAAAGAGAAAAGAGAAAAAAAAAGAGATACTATGAAAAGAGGAAAGAGAGAAAAAAAGCACCATATTCCCATGGAAAATAAGAAGAATGCTGAGATGCTCGTTGTCTGCTTGCCTTGTCATTTTGATAAGGGGATTCTTCCGTATCATCGGGCAAGGGGTACCCCATTGGCGGTTCTCAATGATACACATTTACTTATGATGACAAGAACTTACCCGTGAGTAAACTTGAGTAGCATGAGGAGCGGCCCTCGTATACAAGGGACATGAGATGTCTGACTTATACTTCGTCAAGCATGTACACCATAGTTTGTTCACTTTAACCTTAATCACTTCAAGATGCTTATGAAAGGGGCAATGAGAGCTGAAAACTACAAGTACCATAATTTTTGGAAGCTCTTTATGAGACTTGAATCCCTACTTCATTTTTACAAAAAGGCCTTTCTTCCACCATTATATTCAGTCGCCACCTTCTCACTTTATGCACCTACTTTGAGAGCATATTGTCCATTCTTAGTTCTATGGGCATTGTCCCAAGACTAGTTGATTGATGCATACCTTGATATTGCTTGTTTTAAACTATTTGTATCTAGTCACTCTTGTGACCTTTGAAGGTGTCCTATGCATTTATATTTGCTACTCTATTGAGGGACAAGCTGAATACTATTATGCTATGTTTTCTTTATGTGAAACAAACAAACGTTTTGCAAAGCATTGTTATTCATGAACCTTTTGTTTGTTCCTTTTCATGTTGCATCATAGTTTCTTTGCTTATTGCTAGAACTTTGTCTTTCATGTTATGATTGAAGTACTATGATCCCAGCTTTGAATGTTTTGCAAACACTTTGATCAAGTCTTTGATGGTGCATGTCACCTCAAAAATTATTCTTTCTTTTTATCACTTACCTACTCGAGGACGAGCAGGAGTTAAGCTTGGGGATGTTGATACATTGCAAATGTATCTATAATTTTTGATGTTCCATGCTTGGTTTTATCTACTTTCTTATGTTTTGTCCACACTTTGGAGTACTTTTCATATGATTTTTCTTGGACTAACATATTAACAAGATGCCATAGTGCCAGTTGCCTGTTTTCTGCTGTTTTTGGTTCCAGGAAGTCAGAAAATCAATATTCTCGGAATTGGGCAGGACAAAACCCAAAGTTCCTATTTTACCGGAAGAGTCACGGAGCCAGAATATGAGACGGAGGAGGGCCAGGGCCTGGCCAGACCCCCCAGGCGCGAGCTAGCCTTACCCGCGCCACCAGGTGGTGTGGGGCCCCCTGGCACCCCCTTGGTCTGTCCTCTCGCTTATAAGAGCCCCCCGAAGCCAAAAGCCTAAATCATCAAGCCTCCAGCCACGAAAAGTTCCGCAGTGCCGCCGCCACCACAGGGGAGATTCGGGGGACAGAAAGTCTTTGTTCCGGCACCCTGCCGGGATGGGGATGTGCCCCCGGAGCCATCTCCATCGATCTCCACCGTCATCTCCATCACCATTGCTGATTCCCATGATGAGGAGGGAGTAGTTCTCTCTCGAGGCTAAGGGTCCTACCGGTAACTATGTGTTCATCACTCTCTCTCTATGCGTGATCATGTTGTGATCATGAGCTTGTAATCTATAGATCTACCTTGCTACTCAAGTGCTTTAATAGATCTCTGCTCTCCCCATGTGTGTGAAAGTGACAGCATGCTCACCAGGGTGGCACTTAGGCTAGAGATTACAAATACTTGTTATGAGTTATATTTGGAGTTGGATGTGTTTATGAAATTGTGGTGTTTGTTGGACTCATCTAGTACTCAAGATGACAGTGTGGGGTTTTCTAGATGGGGAAGGATTACTTTGAGGTGCTGCTGTTATAGCCCTACCATGGATTAGAGTGTCCAACCGAAGAGTAGTTTAGAGTAGTATCATAAAGAGAAGATATTTCTATGAGAGTGTTCACTAGTGAAAGTATGATCCCTAGGCCTTGTTCTTAGCATTGAAACACCGTTTGCAATTAGATCTGTTACATGTTTGCTTGCTTCCATCTTTATTTCAGTTTTACTTTAGTCTTTTCCATGCCACCAAGTTATTTTCTATCACCGTTACTAGTTATAATTATCCATACCACTTGTATTTCACTATCTCTGCGCCGAACTAGTGCACCTATACACCTGACAAGTGTATTGGGTGTGTTGGGGACACAAGAGACTTCTTTTATCTTGATTGCAGGGTTGCTTGAGACTTCTTTTATCTTGATTGCAGGGTTGCTTGAGAGGGAATACCTTTGACCACTTCCTCTCTGAGTTCGATAAACCTTGGGTGATCCACTTAAGGGAAAACTTCCTGCTGTTCTACAAACCTCTGCACTTGGAGGCCCAACAACTGTCTACAAGAATAGAAGTGCGTAGACATCAGATATCCCAAATCCAGCAGTTGTTGGCACTTTTATTTACTCATTCTGTTATAGTGAATCTGATTACTAGACATGTCAAAGTCAAATTTATAGCACTACTTTAGTTATGGTTGTCTATTATTGAGATATTGTGCTCCAAGTCATCCATAACAGCGAACATGGCTTTTAGAAAGTCTTACCCTGGAGGGGGTGCACTAATAGCTACACACACAATCAACCTCGGGAAGAACCAAATAAAAAGCATGGAGGCCTCACGATAATGCATTCACATGATTCATAAATTATTTCAGGGGGCCACCCCAATAAGGTACCCACAACAAATTTGGCCAGCTCCGAGACGGACCCCGGGTTTGTGACAATGGTTGTAAACGACTAGGAACCCAAAAGTGTGACTAGGCTTGTCGATATCGCATAAACATTCCGCATTCCAAAATAGTGCAGGTGCTCCATGCACAATCGTAAATAAAGCAGTAAAGCATGGGATAAGTACAGGATAGTAATAAAGCCCCAAACTAGTTTGTGGCCCTAAGAAATAAAGTGTGAATCAAGCTCAGGCGAAGGGGATCCATAGAGTCTCCGATATGTGAATAGTGCGAATAGTCAAGGAACAGGTATCAAGTACTCGGGGCCTACGGGACACAAGTGAGTGTGGAAGAACGAAATAACATCTATTGCCCATCTATGACTCTGCATTAGTTATCTCTATTCCCATCATTTTAATTATCAAGTTGAAATTAAAGTCATGATCATCTCCACCATTAAACATGTGCCAACCTTCCAACAATGGTGGAACATCGACGACGTGAAGAAGCACCTGAGCAAGAAACTATGACTCGCAAGGCTGACTATCTATCAAACAACATGCAATAGGATGTGTCCAATGCAATATAGAGTCTGCAAGGAATATAAATGGTGCACGGGAACTAAAGCATCACACAAGGATAGCAATAAATCAACAAGAGGAAGTAAAGGCTATAAATGCAAAATAGGTAGAAAGGGGGAGAATGCTTGCCTGAGAAACACTGCCGAAGAGACAACAAAGAACGTGGCGAAGCTCGCTTCAACTGAACGGCCTAATCCGTGAAGAAGCAAAGCACTAAAACAAACACCGGATGCACTATTTAATACTAAAACAGAAGATCGGGCATTATGCATGTGTGATGCGTGACATGGTGAAGATGCGATGCAATTAGGCAATAATTAGAAGGTTCATATTCTATAGATACCCCGCAATTTAAATGTTAACTTAACAAGGAAAAACATGGCCTCGGTTCGCTACCAATATTTAAATGGAGTCAATATAAGACTAGAATAGTCCACAGATGATGGTCTCCATATTTAATTATCAGGTGAGCCAACAAAATACCCCCAAAACTATAGTATGTATGCAAACATGTTCAATTCATATGCAACAAGATAGATGTCATTTATAAAAATAGGGGTCTCGGCAAAAGGGGATCACATAAAGGTCTGAAGATCTTGGGGCTTGGGGGTTCAGGTCTTCGCATTCGTGGAGTAGATCTTGGTGTCCGTGTAGAAGACCTTTGGTCATCAGATCCATGTAGGTGAACTCGGGGTCTTGGCGTCTTAGGGTCCATGAAGCTAGATCCATGATGTAGACTTAGGTTTCGGCTTCGGTTGTCAAGGGGAACTTGGTTCCAATGCTGGTGTCCTTTGGGTTCGTACTTGTCTCGTGCAGCGAAAGAGTTCAGAGATCTTGCCGGGAGTAGGAGGCCACCACAGCTGAGGCAGTCGGGGTCATGGGCAGAGTTCCATCTTCACACGGGCAGCGCCTTACTAAATAGGGAAGCGTTGTCGACAAAACATTAGATACACGAGTCAGGAGACATGTGTGACGGAGGTGGCATATGCACGCACAAGCTAGCATGCAGGATCCAAAACAAACAGTATAGAAGAGGGCACGTGTGGCTCAGTACAGTGGGAGTGGTGGCGCTCGACTAGACTGGAGGACATCCAGGTCGAGATGGTAGAGCCCCTAGCGGAGGTACCTAGTGAGGAAAAATGTTGCCGGCAGGGAGCAGGACAGAGGGTGACCGTGGTGCTTGGTGAAGGGTAGAGGAACGCCAGGGCGAGGGAGACGAGCTCGCAGTGGGGCTATGCCTCGGGATGAGGTCACGGGCCTGGCGGAGCGTACTGGCAGCCAGCGCTTGACGACGGGGAGGCGCAGGGAGGGCCCGTGCGGTGGCGAGAACATGCAGGACGAGGCAGTCGCGCGCGAGGTCAGGGACGGCGGTGTCGTAGCCGATGCAGAGGCTGATGGTGGCAGGGGTTGAGGAAGAGCGGGGCTCCAGGAAAGAGGAGGTCGTGCAACGGTGGGAAAGAGGGCAGCCAACGACCAGTGGCGTGGGGTTGCGGGCTCTAGCGACAGCAGGGTCTGCGCGACCTTGCAGGGGACGGAGAAGAGCTCGCGGGAGGGGCCGCGCGCGGCACTCAGAGAGGGCGGCGACGAGTGGGAGAGAGTGGCGGCAGTGGTGAGAACGTGCAGGACAAGGCGGTCGTGCGCGAGGTCGAGGACCGTGGCGTCGCAGCCGATGCACATGCCAATGGCGGCAGGGGTTGAGGAAGAGCGGGGCTCCGCGAAAGAGGAGGTCGCACGATGGTGGGAAAGAGGGCAGCTAACGACTAGTGGCATGGGGTCGTGGGATCTGGTGAAGGCTAGGTCTGCGTGACCTCGCAGGGGACAGAGAAGAGCTCACGGGCAGGGCCGCGTGTGGTACTCGGAGAGGGCGGTGACGAGCGGGACAGAGCGGCAGCGGCGGGGGGTAGGCGTGGCCTTGCGCTAAAAGAGGCGAAGGCGAGGTAGGGCGATGCATGGTAGGTGGGGGATCAAGGCCATGGGGTCACAGGGGTGCGAGAATAGGTGGGAGACGAGGTCGATCGGGGTAGGGTCGGTGGCTGCGTGCGGTGCACGGGAGGGGTGGGGCATGATGTTGCTGTGTGTGAGTGTCGATCGGGTGGGGCTGGTTTGAGTGACGCGGTGAGGTGTGACACACGTTAGTGGCCAGGTGGCTGGCTCGCGCTAGCGGTCTCATGGTGGGTGCTATGTGGTGTCGGGGTAGGTCTAAGCTAGCTAGGGTTAGGGTTTGCTGGGATTAGGTTTTGGTTTAGTTGGTCTGGGTGGTAGGTCGTCTAGCCTAATTGGGCCTCTAGTGTGACTGGCTGAACTACCTTCGCGGATCAAAAATAAAATAGAGCGATTTTTTAGTAGTGATTTTACCGGGGTGCTACAATTCAACACCACTAACAAGGGATCTCATCCTCGAGATCCGCCTGATGGTCTAGGGAAGAAGGCTTATGGTCTAAATCTTCTCAACTCGTGTAGATCCTCACGACACCACTAATAAAGATTCTTGCTCCGTCTTGAAATCAGCGATATCGCCAACAAGGGTCGTTGGTCACATTTGTCGAGAGAACACTCCGGAGAAACAAAGACGAAGGTAAAGATCTCAAAAGGTAAGGCCACCTTTAACTTCCATAGAAGGATTAAAATCGCATTGATCCACAATTCAATATACAAACGCGAATGATAAGAGTAGTGGTATGGTAGCTACTCCATCCCGCACTCGAAGAATTACTCTGTACATGAACAAAATAATCATGCATCCAACTCTCGGAATTAAGACTGAAGATCTTTGCTAGCGGTGTCCGGAGAACAAAGGAGTGATGCAGGATCTTCATAGAATATGTCGTTGTGTTGGAAAACGCTGGAAGATACAAAGAAAATCGTATGAAAAGGCACAATGATTAGGTTTCGCGATGGTTCCATTGGCATGAACAACACATGCTCAAGGTATACTCCAACTTCACCACTTCTCATCCTTCTCATATGCTTTTCAACGATACAGATATCCGTCAAGGTGCACATACAGATAAAGAATTCAAGGACAAAAGATTGCATGAAGGATACAACAAGCGAGATGCATACTTGATGATTGTAGCACCACCTTTATAAAAGGGGAAAGCGAAACCCTAAAGGTAAGATGGAAACCCATCCACGAGAAATCATGTACTCGGAGAAAAGTTAAGTGTAGATTCAAAACACGTAGAGGTAAGAGGAGAATAACATAGGGGTAAGGAGTAAAAACAGACCTACTCAGATCTATCCAACCGATTTCGCAAAATAGTTTGACACTCTACTTTGTCCGTTAGCTAGGTTATCCTACATGATGGACCAGTGGGGTATCACAACTGCTGAGCTTTGATACCACTTTGTAACACCCTCAAATCGGCCCTATGCAAGTTTTAGCGTTTCCCACCAAACCCGCATAGAAACGATTCAAAGATGCCCACCAGACACTTGCATGCGGGTGGAAAACAAAGTAATATCATTACACAATAGTCCATTATGGAACCCATAGAACATACATATACAACAATGACTCCATGGGTCAAGAATATAGATATACAATACAAAGATCCAAATCACTTTGAAAACGATACAACATCCGAGTATAGATAAGATTCAAATGGGGCAACGATCCCTGAAGAATAACTAATGGCGTCCATAACCCTGCCCAGGCCAAGCTGAAAGGGTAACGCTGCTAATGATATCGATCTCAAACCTGCTAAAACAAAAGGGTGCCAAGAAAGGGCAAAGGAAAAAGAGAGCGGTCAGTACTGAGGACAGTACATGGCGAGCATGACTGAACAACCTATAGAGACTCGATACATCTGTCGGATATTAGAGAGAGGTAAGAAAGACCTATGCGGGACCAACCTGATACTAACACCAATGATACCCATCCTGGTATTTCCCCCTCGAGACCAAACGAGGAAGTCAACCCGAGGAACTCACACAGTTGGTAGTTTTATTCATTCCATTATAGTTGCAACACTTACTAGTCAGATATAGATAGCATGAGTCATCCTGAGATCATAAGCAATGGGCAGTTTTAGTTAACCATTCCGTTGTGGTTGCAACACTTACAAATCAGTTACAATTAGCATGGGACATCCCAAATCCAGCAGTTATTGGCACTTTTATTTACTCATTCTGTTATAGTGAATCTGATTACTAGACATGTCAAAGTCAAATTTATAGCACTACCTTAGTTATGGTTGTCTATGATTGAGATACTGTGCTCCAAGTCGTCCATAACTGCGAACACGGCTTTCAGAAGGTCTTACCCTGGAGGGGTGCACAAATAGCTACACACACAATCAACCTCGGGAAGAATCAAATAAAAAGCAATGAGGCCTCACGACAATGCATTCACATGATTCATAAATTATTCAGGGGGCCACCCCAATAAACTACCCGCAACAAAGTTGGCCAGCTCCGAGACGGACCCCGGGTTTGCGACAATGGTTGTAAACGACTGGGAACCCGAAAGTGTGACTGGGCTTGTCGATATTGCGTAAACATTCTGCATTCCAAAACAGTACAGGTGCTCCATGCACAATCATAAATAAAGCAGTAAAGCATGGCATAAGTATAGGATAGTAATAAAGCCCCAAACTAGTTTGTGGCCCTAATAAATAAAGTGTGAATCAAGCTCAGGCGAAGGGGATCCATAGAGTCTCCCGTATGTGAATAGTGCGAATAGTCAAGGAACAAGTATCAAGTACTCAGGGCCTACGGAACACAAGTGAGCGTGGAAGAACCAAATAACATCTATTGCCATCTATGCCTCTACATTAGTTATTTGTATTCCCAACATTTTAATTGTCAAGTTGAATTAAAGTCATGATTATCTCCACCATTTAACATGGCCAACCTTCCAACAACGGTGGAACATCGACGACGCGAAGTAGCACCTGAGCAAGCAACTACGACTCGCAAGGCTGACTGTCTATCAAACAACATGCAATAGGATGCGTCCAATGCAATATAGAGGCTGCAAGGAATATAAATGGTGCACGGGAACTAAAGCATCACACAAGGATAGCAATAGATCAACAGGAGGAAGTAAAGGCTATAAATGCAAAATAGGTAGAAAGGGGGAGAATGCTCGCCTGAGAAACACTCCCGAAGAGACACCGGAGAACAGGGCGAAGCTCGCATCAACTCAACAGCCTAATCCGTGAAGAAGCAATGGACTAAAACATACACCGGATGCACTATTTAATACTACGACAAAAGATCGGGCATGCTGCATGTATGATGCATGACATGGTGAAGATGCGATGCAATTAGGCAATAATTAGAAGGTTCATATTCTATAGATACCCCGCAATTTAAATGTTGACTAAACAAGGAAAACCATGGCCTTGGTTCGCTACCCAAATTTAAATGGAGTCAATATAAGACTAGAATAGTCCGCATATGATGGTCTCCATATTTAATTATTAAGTGAGCCAACAAAATATCCCCAAAACCACAATATGTATGCAAACATGTTCAATTCATATGCAACGAGATATATGTCATTTATAAAAATAGGGGTCTTGGCAAAAGGGGATCACATCAAGGTCCGGAGATCTTGGGGCTTGGGGCTTCGGGTGTTCGCATCCGTGGACTAGATCTTGGTGTTCGTGTAGAAGACCTTTGGTCATTGGATCCATGTAGGTGCTCTCGGGGTCTTGGCGTCTTTGGGTCCGTGAAGCCGGATCAGTGATGTAGACTAAGGTTTCGACTTCGATTGTCGAGGGGAACTTGGTTCCAATACCGGTGTCCTTTGGGTTCGTACTTGTCTTGTGCAGCGAAAGAGTTTAGAGATCTTGCCGGGAATAGGAGGCCACCACAGCCGAGGTAGTCGGGGTCATGGACGGAGTTCCATCTTTACACGGGTAGCGCCTTACCAAACAGGGAAGCATTAGGAACACAACACTAGATACACGAGTCAGGAGACATGTGTGACGGTGGTGGCATATGCACGCACAAGCTAGCATGCATGATCCAAAACAAATAGTACAGAAGAGGGCGCGTGCGGCTCAGTATAGTTGGAGTGGTGGCGCTCGGCTAGACTCGAGGACATCCAGGTCGGGATGGTGGAGCCCCTAGCGGAGGTACCTAGTGAGGAAAAAGGTCGCCGGAGGGTAGAAGGACAGAGGGTGACCCGGTGCTTGGTGAAGGTCAGAGGAAGGCCAGGGCGAGGGAGACAAGCTCGCGGTGGGTATGTGCCTCGGGGAGGAGGTCGCAGGCACGGCGGAGCGTGCTGGCAGCAGGCGCTCGACGATGGGGAGGCGCGGGAGGGCCCGCACGGCGGTGAGAACGCGCAGGACGAGGCGGTCGCGCACGAGGTCGAGGGTGGAAGCATCATAACGGATGTAGAGGCCTACAACGGTGGGGCTTGAGAAAGAACGGGGCTCCGAGAACGAGGAGGTCGCGCGACGGTGGGGAAGTGGGCAGCCAACGACCGGCGGTGCAGGGTCGCGGGCTTTAGCAATGGAAGGGTCTGCGTGACCTTGCAGGGGACGGAGAAGAGCTCGTGAGTGGGGCCGCGTGTGTTACTCAGAGAGGGCGGCAACGAGCAGGACAAAGTAGTGGTAGCGGCGGGCGCGACCTTGCGCTAAGAGAGGCGAAGGAGAAGAAGGGTGACGCGTGGTAGGTGGGGATCGAGGCCACATGGCACAGGGGTGCGGGATAGGTGGGAGATGGGGTCGATCAGGGTGTGGTCAGTGGCTGCGTGTGGTGCACAGGAGGGGTGGGGCATGACGCTGATGTGCGTGAGTATGTCGATCGGGTGGGGATGGTTGGAGCGACGCGGTGAGGTGCGACGCACGGTAGCGGTGAGGTGGCTGGCTCGCGCTGGCGGTTGCATGGTGCGTGCAGTGTGGTGGCAGAGTAGGTCTAGGCTAGCTAGGGTTAGGGTTTGCTGGGATTTGGTTTTGGTTTAGTTGGTCCGGGTGGTAGGTGGTCTGGCCCGGTTAGGCCTCAGGCCTGACCGACTAAACTGCCTCCCCGGATCAAAAATAAAACAGAGCGATTTTCTAGTAGTGGTTTTACCGGGGTGCTACATCTATTTATGTTTTTAAAGTTAACTTTGGTCCACAAAGTTACAAATGCATAATGTCTAATGTGTATTTTTTTATAGTTAACTTTAGTCTGTTCCAATTAAATCGTAAAGCATCTCAAGTCTAAGCTTATTGAACAAGCACAAACAACATCGATCACATTCTATTAACCATAAAGATTGTTTAAACCTTATCAAAGAAACCTTTTCTTCAAAACTTATTCGTTTTGCCACTTCAAACAATAACCCTAGAATAAGTCCTTTAACTCTTAACAACCTAACACATTAATTTTCATCACAGTTACCACATAGCAATTCACCTCAATCTTAAAGTGTTATCGCACTACACTTGTATCTTTTGCATGTTAAACTCTCAAGTATTTTGTTGCTACATTTACTTGTGAAGTAAACCTAAAGAATAACAAAATCTTAAAGCATCACCTAAGTTTAACTCATCCATGTTCTTTGGGAATTATCTCGGGATTTTATAAAATATAATACATTACTTATGCATCACAACATATTGCTTCTTTGCACATTAGTCCTTACCGGACCAATGATGACGATTTTAGATATTGGATCTTCTATTGTCTCGAAGACCGTGGTTGCATAATCTTGGAATCACAAAAGGAAAGTTCACACTTGCTCATGTCCTTTGATTATTTTCTATCTAGTATTTAGAAATCAAATGATGTCAACACCTTCATTTCAAAAAGGTCAGAAAACGATATTTTCATAATGATATGATTATGGGTTACTTACCAAATGATAATAACCTACTATTATAGTTCTAGTGTTAAAGGAACATAATATCTAGGACTTAATCAACCAATGCCGCCAGTGATTCTTGCACCGTATATCACGTGTTAACCGTAAGATCTACAATGGCTCTGGGAAGTCAGCTGGATTTTCTCCCTTTCATATGTCAATAGATAACCAGGTCGTGGCTATAACTCCTCTATGAGGGTTGGCATGTTGGGTTCGCAGCACAGAAAACAAAAAAATTCCAACGATGCGAACTACTAAGCGCCAAGATATATGTACTAGATACAAGCAACGGGTGGATATACATCCATAGAGAACATACCCTGGAAGACCTACAAAGTGTAACGAGGTTGAACTCATGGATGATGTAGTCGAACACTTGCCGATCTCAGGATCGAGAAGAAGTCTAGCACCACAACTCAGAAGCGCATCCGTGATCACACACACGTTTAGGCCACCAAACAACCTCCGCCTCCTCGCTCCAGCGATGCAGCAGAAGCAGCAACTCCTTCTAGACAAAAAGCCACCGGGAACATGTATCTCGCTAATCCGAGACCATGGGGGAATAATTTTAGAGGGGGAGAGAGATCCTTCACGAGGAGGTGTGAGTGAGAAGGAGGGAGAGGGGGCAGCCCCTCCCCATGGCCGTAGGCCATGGTGGGTGCCCCCACCTCTTCCTCATTCATGTGGTGAAGCTCCACTCACATAAATTTGGCCCTCCATTTTCTCCACTCAAAATCCCACTCAAAATGCATTAAATTTCCACCAAATTTAATACAACTCTCATTTAATAAAACTCTTTTATTTATTTTATTCAGAATTTTTTTAATTACTTTAATTAACAAACATTCACATAAAACCCCCTGCAACATTTCAATATCACATGCATAAGGAATTTCAGCAATTTCACCGAAAACAATTTCAGTGTCCATTGAAATAATTCCAACGCTTTGTCAATCTTTTCTCCGGAACACATTTTCTCCAAATGGTGTCGGTATCCCTTAAGTGTGTCAGCCTACGGTTCGCGAATAATGCAGACATGATCGAGACCCTCTCAGATCAATAATCAGAAGTGGGACCTGGAGACCCATACTGACTCCCACACATTCAACGATGACTTCTATGATCATGAGAACCTTTAACGCTAGCAACTCAATCCCTTTGTCTCACGATATATTACATGTCCGAGATTTGATCATCAGTATCTCCATACCTAGTTTGATCTTGTTACCGACATGCACTCTTTTCTCGTTCCCGTGATATAACATTCTAGTGATCACATCACTTGCTTGCAAGCTAACTAATGTGATATCACCGCGAGGGCCTAGAGTAACACCTTCGGGATGGACAAATTCCACTCTTGATCCACGAGCCTCAACATAACACCTTCGGAGTATCTGAACCCACCTTTATAGTCACCCTGTTACGGTGTGTCGTTCGATGTTATCAAGTTACTCTTCTAGTGTTAGCAATTAACATGATCTCATGGTCTAAGGACTAAGATTACTTCGTATGATGTTATAGAAATATAAACATAATGACTTTATCGTCATGCTATACTTCGGATGAATGTTCATCACATCATTCCACCAATGTTATGACCTTGCTATTAACAAGATCCAATGTCCATGATTAGAAAACCTTGATCATCTTGTTAATCAACAAGCTAGTTTATAAGAGAGGCATAACTAGGAACCCTTTATTTGTTTATTAAACACACATGTATTAATGTTTCCAATTAACATAATTATAGCATGCAAAATAAACATCTATCATATACTTGGAATACAATAATAACAACTTTATTATTGCCTCTGAGGGCATATTCCCTTCAGTCTCCTACTTGCACTAGAGACAATAATCTAGTTTACATAGTAATAAGTATAACACCCATGGAGTTCTGGTGTTGATCATGTTTTTCTCTAGGGAGAACTTTAGTCAACGGATCTGCTACATTCAGGTATGTGTCTACTTTACAAATCGTTATATCTCCATCTTTGATATGCTCACAGATGGAGTGAAACCGACGCTTAATATGTTTGGAATTGTTGTGTGACCTTGGTTCTTTGGCGTTGGCTATGGCTCAATTGTTGTCACAATAGATCACCATTGGGTCCAATGCACTAGGAACCACACCTAGTTCCGTTATGAACTCCTTCATCCAAACCACTTCCTACGCCATTTCTGAAGCAGCAACGTATCTAGATTGAGACTTAGAGTCATCCGGACCGGTGTCAAAGCTAGCATCGACATAACACTTAGCAATCAGCTCTTCTTCACCTCCGTATACAAGAAACATATCCTTAGTTCTTCTTAAGTACTTAAGGATATTCTTGACCGCTATCTAGTGTTCCGAACCTAGATTAGATTAGTACCTACTAGTCAAACTAATAGCATGTGCCACATCGGGTCTTGTAGATAACATGGCATACATTATAGAGCCTATGGCTGAAGCATAGGGGATCTTATCCATTATCTCTCTAACATAGGTATGATTACTCGGATGCTTATGATTGGCTACCATATACTAGGTAAAAGGCTTATGGCCCATGAAGGTTTCAGATAACAACCCAAGGAAGAAACCGACAAAGGCTTTGATTGTATTAGGAAAGAGATTATGAACCGACATTATGTTGGTATTGTAATTACGCGTGTATGAAACCTATCTGCATACAACTTTGAGACCCGGTCTATTATATATAGGATGGGAGAGGCCCAAGTGAGGGTACCAAAATCTAGAGGTCAACTTGTAATAGTGCGATTACTCAATATTAAGGCGACTTTGACTCCATTGTTTTCCTGACATCTGACGAAATCCCCAGCGTTCTCTTTTCCACGAAACCCCAAGTTCTTCACCATGGACATTGCCGAGGTTACCCCTCATCAACTGGTGCTGTCTGTGGGAAACCTGAACGCTGGAACCATGAATTCGGCGGACCACTCTCCACCAAGCATCAACCTGACAAAAGCAGTTACACACCCGCCCACCCCTGTATTGGTACCGGTCGATTTCAACATTGGATCCGATCTAATCATCGGAGGATTCCACTTCCAAGTAGAAGACCGCAAGAATCGCACCGTTCAGCCCTGATCACATTAGAACCGTCGGTGGAAAAACCTACGCCTATAGCGGTACCAGCATCTTTAGTCAGGTCATGCATGGATGCCACGGCACAGATCAAAGCAGGCGAAGAAAGCGAGCAAATCAAGATGGATCTGGGGGACCTTGATGGTCTTTACGACAATATCTCCTTTGGATCAGATCCACAGCTAACCCCACCACGCGGAGCAAGCCCGGAAAATTCAGAACCCGAAGAAAGCATTGAAAGCGTCGACTTCGGAATAAGGATTGCAAAGATTTATCCAGAACTACAGTCTCAGAATACTAATAGCGCATCCTTTGGAGCAGAAGAAAACGTCACCAGCCCACGCATAACACGCCACCAAGTGTGCATGGTCAACGGGAACACCTCAACACCACGTGACTCTAACGTTAACCCTATCCTCAACCCCAATGATATTTTATTAGATGACAATGCAGGCAATCACATCAATGAACGGTACCACATAAACGAAGGAGAAACGGTAGATAACCGCATAGTCCAAAGAAGAGGCGGAGAGCCACATGAAGGAGAGAGGCGAACTCTTCATCTACCAGCAGCGGCATGGCAAATGGCAAGAGAAGAAATTTCGGGAGTAGTCCCGATGACAGCGGACGCTTCACACGAGGATCTATTAGCATATAAATATCTGCTTCATCACAAGAAGAAAGATATACTCAGGATGCAAAGGCAACTTGACGGAAGAAAGAGATTAGCCGACGAATCTAGATTATGACGGGCACAGTTAAGCTCTACCCAAGGATCAGGGAGCATAACAGGAGGAGCACCAACAGGAAGGAGAATATCTCGATTAGAGAATATCCCTGAAGCAGAGAGAGGTGGACTCATCTGTGATCTTGATCTATCGTTCATGTCGATCGATCAAGAAGGAAACATCAAGGCAAAAACGGCCCAAGCACACATCATGGCTGCGCAAACATATCTACTCACAACTCAGCCTGCACCCGACGATTCCCGTGGAGCACTCCATCGCTCCGCCCTGAGGGAGCCTCTCTCGCAGAAGCAGAGCAAGAAACCACGCAACATCCCGATAGATCCCCACGCTATCACATTAGTCCTCGGCAAGTGGGACACACCCAAAGATCTTGATCTCCACACCAGGAACATCTAGTAGCATCCGAGCCGCGAACCTACACAAGAAACGACAACACGCAACACAGGAACGATGGATCAAGAGACAAAAACCGTAGCCGACGATATCACAATGGACACAACAAAGACGATTCTGAAATATGTGGGGTTAGCTGTTTCACTCATTGGATTCGCAAAACCTTAGTACCCAAGGACTTCAAACTTCCGCACGACCGCCACAAATACGACGGACTCCAGGAACCCGAATCATGGTTAGCAGATTATTTGGCCACTGTCAAATTGCAAGGCGGCTCCATAGCTATCGTAATGCAAAGCTTACAACTACACCTCACCGGCACCGCAAGATCATGGGTTAGACAGCTACCCAAAGATTCCATCGGCAGCTGGAACAACCTGGAAGATAAGTTCATCCGGGACTTCCAATCCATGTTTAAACGACCAACATCCTTGGACCAGTTGCGAGCATGCAAACAAAAATCTGGGGAATCAATAAGAGCATTCATCCAACGATGGAATATCATCAAAAACTCAGCTGAGTCCATATCCAACAAAAGGGCCATCGATGCGTTCAACGATGGCCTCCGTCGCCAAGAATTCATAGAAGAACTGGGACGGGTTAAACCCAAAACAATCTCACAACTAATGGAAATAGCAAATCGTTGGCCTGATGGGGAGGACGCGCTGCATAATAAGCGTACGCGATCACCCGAAGAAGATAGGGATAAATAAGGCAACAATAGAAGAAGAAGGAACAACGATGGAAGCATCGGAGCAAGTTATGTCGCAACCGTTTTTTTCAGGTGAAGGTAACAACAGAAGCAACGACTACAACGACGGGTACCGCCAGAACAGGGACGATGTCGGAGGAAGCCAATCAGCACAATGGTATCAGCCAAGAGCACGAGACCCACCCATGTCCATGATGTAAATGCTGGAAGGACCCTGTAATATGCATTTTTACATCGACTCAGCAGGCAGACGACAATCTAACCACCTCATGAAAGAGTGCCGAATATTCCTGAAGACGCAAGAGCTATGTAATGCAAAGGCAACCGAAGCGGCAAACCGAGGATACGCATCCACGCCTGCCACATTAGCCATCGACGTACCACCACCACTACTAGCGGAACCACCACAATACACAAATGATCAAAAAAATGAGTACCCTAGGTCAAAAGGAGCAATGTCCATGATTCAGAAAGGGCGTCCATCCAACAGAACTCAGAAGATCATCACAAGACAAATCAATATGGCGGAAACAGCAACATAAACCACACCCGAATATATCCACTGGTCAGAGCAAGAAATCACATTTAGCAGAGCCGATCACCCACTTCGGGTCGCACGACTGGGTCACTCAGCCTTGATAGTCGAAGCACAAATTGGGGGGTTTGATATGAGGAAGGTCTTCATGGACATAGGAAGAAGCATAAATCTGATCTATGCAAAAACACTGAGAACAATCGGCTATCCCCTAGACAATCTTGCACCAACAGAAACATCTTTCCACGGAATAGTACCAGGTAAAGCCGAAATTCCTTTAGGAAAAGTTTTTCTTGACGTTGTTTTTTGTTCCAAAATAAATTTCAGGCGGGAAAACTCAAATTCGAAGTCATGGACTGGCCATCACATTATCATGCGATCCTGGGACGACCAGATTTCACACGATTTATGGTAGTACCGCTTTATGCGTACTTAGTCATGAAAATGCCAGCACCAAAGGGAATCATCACGGTAAAAGGAAGCTTCACACGTTTCGACAATTGCGATAGGGAGTTCAACAAAATTTCTGAATCTTTCGGGATGGTAACGGAGTTCGAACAACTAAAAACTTCTGCAAATGCAGAACCACTGGAAGTAGCACGTGTCAACTCGATCAGGCTTTTGACATGACAAAGGACACAAAAGAAGTATAGATCCACCCCGTCGACCCGACGAAAACAACTTTTGTGGCTTCCAATCTTGATCCCGCATAGGAAAGCGCGCGCTCATCGAGTTCCTCCATGAGCACTGGGAGATCTTCGCATGGCTACCGTCTGACATGTCGGGGATTCCCAGGGAACTCGCAGAGCATGCATTTTGGACCGAAAGGTGAAGCCAGTAAAGAAATCGCTTCGTTGCTTCACAAAACCAAAATGTAAAGCCATTGGAAAGGAGCTCCATCGCCTTACCGACACCAACTTTATCAAAGAACTAACAAAAACGGAGTGGATCGCAAAGCCAGTATGTGTTCCAAAGAAAAATACTACAGAACTTCAGATGCGCATCGACTTTATTGCACTAAAGAACCATTGTCCAAAAGATCACTTCCCATTCTCGCGAATCGACCAAATAATCGATGCAACCGTGGGATGCGAACGTCTTTATTTTTTGGATGCTTACTAAGGATACCACCAGATTAGGATGAAGGAAGAAGATCAGGTGAAATCAGCATTTATCTGTCCTTATGGTGTATTCTGTTACACAACAATGCCTTTTGGCCTAAAGAACGCCAGAGCAACATATCAGCAGATGATGTAGAAATGTTTGGGAATCCAAATAGGCACAAACGTACAAGTATACATCAATGACGTTATAGTTACAACAAGACAAGGGTCCGTGCTCATGGAGGACCTCAAAGAAACATTCAAAAATCTCAGCAAATTTAGCATCAAACTAAACCCGAAAAAATGTTCCTTTGAAGTTCTGGCAGGACAACTCCTCGGATATTTGGTATCAGCAAGAGGAATCAAGGCTAATCCCGAGAAAATACAAGCAATCTTAAAAATGAAGAAGCCAACAAATCTATGTGGTGTACAGCAGCTAGCAGGGCGATTAGCAGCACTCAGTCGTTTCATTGCAAGGTTGGGAGAAAAAGCGTTGCCATTTTATGCCCTCATGAGGAAATCATAGAAATTCGAATGGACAGAAGAAGCTCAGCGTGCCTTCGAAGATATTAAAAGGAAACTTTCGACATCTCATGTCGTCGTGTCACCAAAAGAGAAAGAGCCTTTACTGCTTTATATCGCTGCCACAAATCAGGTGGTCAGCACGGTCTTGGTCGTGGAGCGACCCGGAGAAGGGAAAACCCATGGTGTGCAGAGGCCAGTCTACTTCCCGAGCAAGGTATTATCACCATCCAAACAAAGGTACCCACATTACAAAAAACTAGCATATGGGGTATTTATGACAGCACGAAAATTATGCCATTATTTTTCGGAACATCCAATCATAGTGGTCAATGAAGCACCTTTGTCAAGCATCCTAAATAATCCAGAAGCAACTGGGCATGTCTCTCTATGGGGCATCGAATTATCCCCTCAAGATATCACGTATGAGAAGCACAAAGCAATTAAGTCACAAGTTCTGCCGAATTTCATTACAGAATGGACATAGTTGCAATGTGCGGGTCCACCAAACCTTTCTAGTGCCTGGACAATGTACTTTGATGGATCAAAAAGAACGGAAGGAGCAGGAGCAGGAGACATAATCACCACAAGGAGACAAAATGCGCTATATACTTCAGATGAGCTTTGCAAATGCATGCAATAACGAAGCAGAATACGAGGCCTTGTTGCACGCCATGCGAATGGCCAAAGCTTGTGGTGCAACTCGCCTCAAAATCTTTGGAGATTCCAATATGGTGGCACAGCAACCAATGAACAAGTGCGATGCCGTCAGCGAAAATATGATTGCTTATCGTGATCTATATGGCGTTATGGAACCATAATTTGATGGGTACAAACTATCACACATACGGAGAGCAAGCAATGAAGAAGCCGACAACCTGCAAACATCGGATCCTTGTGCTTACCAATACCACCAGGACTTTTTTGGCAAGAAATAACGGAGCGATCGATCAGAGCAAAAAGAATCTCCGAGGTTATAGCACCAAAAATAGGAAAAAAGAAACACCCGCAAAAAGACTCGGGGGCTCCATCAGAAACCAAGAGTATAGAAGAGGCCATCAAAGAAGAAAAGCAGGAAATTGTAGAGGTCATGCTAATTGAGCCTACCTGGATGGAGCTGTATATAGCATATATGACTAAGGGAGAACTACCCGAAGATGTGATAGAAGCCCAGTGAATCACCCAAAGATCGAAGGCATTTATAATAATCAAAGGGGGGTTTTATAAGAGAAGTATTTCAGGCGTGTTGCAGCATTGTGTAACACATGAAGAAGGAAAAATTATACTCAAAGATATACATGAAGGAGTTTGTGTTCACCATGCTAGTAGCCAAGCAATTGCTGCCAAAGAATTCATGCAGGATTTTACTAGCTCACTGTTGTTCAAGATGCAAAAGAAATCGTCAAAACATGTGAAGCATGCCAACGATTCGCAACAAAGCCTGGAGCACCCGTCACTGAGTTAAATCATATACCTTTATCTTGGCCTTTTTCTCAGTAGGGACTCGATATGGTGGGAAAAATTCATAAATCATCACCAGGAGGACACGTCTTTCTGCTAGTAGGAGTCAAAATTTTTACTAAATGGATCAAAGCAATGCCTGTCACCACCCAAAACGGAACTTCGGCTGTGAACTTTATTATATCCATAGTATTTCGGTTTGGCGTACCAAATAGCATTATCACAAACAATGGGACCAACTTCACTTCCAATGAGTTCAAGGAGTACTGCCAGGAGATGTGTATCAAAGTAAGCTACGCTTCGGTAGCTCACCCGCAAACAAATAAATAGGTAGAAAAAGCCAATGGACTAGTTACTGCTAGACTCAAGAAAAGACTACTAGCACTGCTTGACAGAGCAAAAGGAGCATGGGTTGATGAACTGTCATCTATCTTATGGACTTTATGTACAACTCCAAATAATTCGACACAAGAGACACCTTTCTTTTTGGTCCGTGGCGCAGAAGCCGTGCTTCCTGTCGAGGTGTCACATGAATCCCCAAGAGTAGCTAGATATGATGAAGAGGAATCAACAGAAGCACTTGAAGATGATGTGGATGCACTTGATGAAGATCAAGATGAAGCCTTACAAAGAGCAACTATGTACCAGCAAAACTTGTGCAATTACCATAGCAAAAGATTGCGGCCTAGGTCCTTTGCAGTAGGGGACCTAGTTCTTCGCCTCAAGCAAGATGGCCACAAGAAGTTAGAATCGCCACAGGAAGGACCATACATCGTCACATAAGTTATTCTCATAGGACCATACCAACTACAAGACAAGAATATAGGTGTAAATTACTCAAATCCATGGAACGTAGCATAGCTACGATGCTTTTACGCATAAGATTACTTCTAATACGATAAGAGTTACATTTCGGTTTCTTAAAGCAAGAATATCTAGGCCAACGGCTAGATGCCATCCGCCCAAAGAAATCATCGATTTTTTTGCCTTATGTATAAAGAGATAAGTTTTTCGTACCTTAAGCTCTTTATTATTGTTCAAAAAATTTACATTTTCCATCAAGCTAACAACAACTATGAGCCTATGTCCAGGTACAAGCATCCGAACATAGCCTCAGGGGCTACTCCCATCGGGAGTGCTGGCGCGCACCCGATAGAAATCCAATTGTGTATAAAGCAAAAATATTCATGATTGAAAATACCTTTGAGTTTTACATCAATGTATCCTCAAAAGAAAGATTACTCCCATTAAGGGCCAGTATAAAGCATTAAAACAATCGAATAAATCAGCCTAGCATGCCAACCACCAAAAAAGCCAAAAATCTCGGATCATGCTCAAACGCGACAAAAATCCGAATGTCGTGTTTAGAAACATGAAGGCAAGACCCCAAGATTCGTCCTGCGTGGCCTGGTAATCGCACAAGAATGTGCTCTGCCAGTAAAATATCCGTATCAACGATATGATGAAAAATCCCGATGGACGCGTTGGGTACCCGATAAAATAGAAACTGGAATTCAGTATTCGGTAAGACCTCAACGGCTCGGACAGAATTATGCTAGTAGCAAATTCTGGATTCGAGCCTGGGGACTTGAATTTGATGTAGGACAACCTTGTTTTTGTCCAGGATCAATTAACTGATTCCCGATCCGTTGGAAGCATCACTCGTTGTACCAAATTCCTACAAAAATAAAATAAAGAAATAAACATAAAGGAAAGGAAGGAAAAAAGAAACTTTGAGACTCAACCTGAAACTACGGTTCAAGTAGAGTCTCGGGGGCTACTAACATTGGTATGATTACTCGGATGCTTATGATTGGCTACCCTATACTGGGTAAAAGGCTTACGTCCCACGAAGGTTTCAGATAACAGCCCAAGGAAGCAACCGACAAAGGCTTTGATTGTATTAGGAAAGAGACTATGAACCGACATTATGTTGGTATTGTAATTACGCGTGTATGAAACCTATCTGCATATAGCTTTGAGACCCGGCCTATTATATATAGGACGGGAGAGTCCAAAGCGAGGGTACCGAAATCTAGAGGACAACTTCTAATAGTGCGATTACTCAATATTCAGGCGACTTTGACTCCATTGTTTTCCTGACATCCGATGAAATCTCCATCGTTCTCTTTTCCACGAAACCCTAAGTCCTTCACCATGGACATTGCCGAGGTTACCCCTCGTCACTCTATTTCTTCTGTCGTAGCCAGACTTTGAGTCTTACACAATGTCTTGCCTGGCAACATAGGTAAGAACCCCTCCTTACTTTCGTCCATATTAAACTTATTTAATATATTATCAAGGTATGTACTTTGTGATAGCCTAATTAGGCGCCTTGATCTATCTCTATAGATCTTAATGCCTAATATATATGATGATTCACCAAGATCCTTCATCGAAAATTTGCTGTTTAGATAACTTTTAACACTATTTAAAGATCTATATCATTTCCAATCAATAATATGCCATCCACATATAATATCAGAAATGCCACATTGGTCCCACTCACTTTCTTGTAAATACAAGACTCTCCATAAGTTTGGACAAATCCAAACTCTTTGATCATCTCATCAAAGCGGAGATTCCAACTCCGGGATGCTTGCTTCATTCCATAGATGGATCGCTGAAGTTAGCATACCTTATCAGCATCCTTAGGATCAACAAATCCCTTAGGTTGTATCATATACAACTCTTCCTCACTATTACCATTGAGGAATGCAGTTTTGACATCCATCTGCCATATCTTTTAATCGAAATATGCAGCAATTGATAACATAATCCTAACCGACTTCAGCATTGCTACGGGAGAGAACGTCTCATCGTAGTCAACTCCTTGAATTTGTTGAAACCCCTTTGTGAAAAGTTGAGCTTTATAGATGGTCACATTACGATCAACATCAACTTTTATTTTGAAAATCCATTTATTCTCAAGGGCCTTTCGGTCATGAGGTAAGTCCACCAAGGTCCAAACCTGGTTTTCATACATGGATTCCATCTTGGATTTCATGGATTCTAGCCATTCGTCGGAATCCGAGCTCATCATCGCTTCTTCACACATCATAGGGTAATCAATTTCATCGACCATGAAATTTACGACAGGATTTCCGTACAGTTCAGGAGCTACACATGTCCTGCTTGACCTGCAGGGTTCGGTAGTGTCCTCTTTTGGAGTTTCATGATCATTATCATTAGTTCCCTCTTTATTCGATGAAGTAAACTCCGGAACAACTTCTGGTGCTGCGCCACTTGCCATTTCATGAAGAGAAGGTTCAATAAACTCTTCGAGTTCTACCTTTTGACTACTCACACCTTTTGCGAGAAACTCTTTCTCTAGAAAGGATCCATTATTGGCAACGAAAACCTTGCCCTCGGATCTATGATAGAGGAATACCAATTTTTTTCTTTACGGTATCCTATGAAGACGCATTTTTCTGCTTTGGGTTCGAGTTTATCAGGCTCGAGTTTCTTCACATAAACATTGCATCCCCAAACTTTAAGAAATGACAGCTTAGATTTTCTTTCCAAACCACAATTTATACAGTGTCATTTCAACGGATTTAGATGGTGCCCGATTTAAAGTGAATGCAGCGGTTTCCAGTGCATAACCCCAAAATTATAGTGGCAAGTTAGTCAGAGACATCATAGATCGAACCATATCCAATAAAGTATTATTATGATGTTCCGACACACCATTACGCTGTGGTGTTCTGGCCGGTGTGAGTTGTGAAACTATTCCACAATCTCTCATATGTGCGCTAAACTCGTAACTAAGATACTCTCCTCCATGGTCGGACCACAGAAATTTGATCTTTCTATTACGATGATTTTCCACTTCACTGTGAAATTCCTTGAACTTTTCAAAGGTTTCAGACTTGTGTTTCATCAAATAGATATACCCGTATCTACTCAAATCATCCCTAAAAGTAACAAAATAACGATACACATACATTGGACCACATACATCAGTATGTATGATTTCCAATAAATCGGTCGCCCATTCCATTGTACTGGAAAACGGGATTCTAGTCATCTTGTCGACAAGGCATGGCTCACATGTATCAAATGATTCAAAATCAAGTGATTCCAAAAGTCCATCAGAATGGAGCTTCCTCATCTGTTTTATGCCAATATGACCTAGACGATAGTGCCACATATATGCAGATATATAATTATCAAGTTTAATCCTTTTAACATCAACATTATGAATATGTGTAACACTATTATCGAGATCCAACTGAAATTAACCATTCATCATAGGTGCATGACCATAAAAGATATCATTCATATAAATCGAACAACCATTGTTTTCAGATTTCAATGAATAACCACTTTGCATCAAAGATGATCTGGATACAATGTTCATGCTCAGTGCAGGCACCAAATAACAATTATTTAGATTTATCACTAATCTCGACGGTAGGTGGAGTGGTAGCGTTCCGACGGTGATCACATCAACTCTTGATCATTGCCGACACGCATCTTGACCTCACCCCTTGCTAGCGGTCGCTTGTTCCACAGCCCCTGATTCGAGTTACATATATTAGACCGATCCAATATCAAATACCAAGGTGTCACTACGAGTACTAGTCAAGTACACATCAATAACATGTATATCACATATACCTTTGTTTGCATTGCCGGCCTACTTGTCTACCAAATACTTGGGGCAGTTGTGGCCAGTCCCCTTAAAATAATAGCATTCTGTATCAGACTTAGGGCTAGCTCAGGATTTCTTTTCAGGCGCGGCAAAAGATTTGCCGCCCTTTTTTCCCTTCTGTTTACCCTTCTTGTTTTTCTTGAAACCAGTGGTCTTATTAATCATCAGCACTTGATGTTCTTTCTTGATCTGCACTTATGCAGTCTTAAGCATTGACAAAATCTCGGGGAGAGACTTCTTGATACGTTGCTAACGTATCTATAATTTTTGATGTTCCATGCTTGTTTGGTATCTACTTTCTTATGTTGTGTCTACATTTGGAGATACTTTTATGCATTTTCTAGTACTAACCTATTAACAAGATGCCACAGTGCCAGTTTCCTATTTTCTTCTGTTTTTGGTTCCAGAAAAGGCAGAAAATCAATATTCCCAGAATTGGACGGGACAAAAGCCAATATGCCTATTTTTCCCAGAGCAACGTGGAAACACGAAGCAGAGACGGAGTAGGGCACCAGGGTGGGCACACCATATGGTGGTTGATGGCTCAATGCATGGCGCCCAGAAAATTGCTTGATGGCGGTGTTGATGGAAAGCTCGTTGGGAACCCCAAGAGGAAGGTATGATGAGCACAACAGCAAGTTTCCCTCTGTTATGAAACCAAGGTTTAATCGAACCAGTAGGAGCAAGAAAACACCTCAAAGGTGTTACTAGCTGAGCTTTGGCAGGGCGCACTACCGGTGCTAGTAGCAACGTGGAGACCTGCACAACACAACCACAGAACTTTGTCCCCAACTTACGATGAGGTTATCAATCTCACCGTGTTTTGCGGAAAACAAAGGATTAAACGTATCGAATGGAAAGAAGTAAAAGTTTGCAGAAAGTAAACACAAAGCAGTAAAAGATTGTAGATTGTATGTAAAAGAAAGGACTGGGATCCATAGCTCACTAGAGGTGGCTCTCCTTAAGATAGATAACATGCTGGGTGAACAAATTACAGCGGGGCAATTGACAAACACCGAGAAAGCAATACATGCATATACTATTCATCTTGACTCCTTGGATACTTGATTGGGCATTACAACATAATACATAGACCGCCATCCAACTGCATCTATGACTAATAATCCACCTTCAGGTTATCATCTGAACCCCCTCTAGTATTAAGTTGTAAGCAACAGATTATTGCTTTACAAACTACGTGTAAAGTAAACAATACGATTGTTCTATGAACAAAAGATTGTTGTTTTCTCCCTAGTAGCAATAGCACATCTAGTACCTTAGTGATTTCTGTCACTTCCCCAGATTACCAGAGGCATGAACCCACTATCGAGCATAAATACTCACTCTTGGAGTTGCTAGCATCTACTTGGCCAAGATAGCTACTAACAATGAAAAGCATGCAAGATCTCAAATAACAAAGACATGATAGAATCAATAATCAATCTGACATAGCATCTCAATATCCATCAGATCCTCGTAAACACAACATGCAGAATTACAAATAGATGATCTTGATCATGAACGGAGCTCACAAGATCTAAACATGGAAGCACAAAGGAGGAGAACCAGCCATCTAGCTACTACATGGATCCGTAGTCTAAGGATGAACTACTCACGCGTCACACCGGAGGCTTGCATGGCGATGAAGAAGGCCTCTAGGGTGAATTCCCCTCTCCGGCAGGGTGCCGGGAAGAGCTTTAGATCCCTCCCGATCTAGGGATGGAGATGACAGCGGCTACAGACTCTTTCGTGGATTTTTGATCGGGTCCTTAGGGTTTTTGTCCCGAGGGCAATATATAGGTGGAAGGAGAGGCCGAGGGGATGCCGGGAGCGGCCACACCACCCCCTAGCGCGGGCCAGGCCTAGCCGCATGGCCAGGTGGTGTGGTGGCCCCCTGGCCCCTCTCCGTCTCGTATTCTGGCACTTGATGACATCTGGAAAAATAGGCACTTTGACTTTTGTCCCGTCCAATTCCGAGAATATTCATTTTCTGACTTTCATTGAACCAAAAACAGCAGAAAATAGGCAGCTAGCCCTGTGGCTCTTGTTAATAGGTTAGTCCAAGAAATCATATGAAAAGTACTCCAAAGTTGGAACAAAACACAAAAGAGTGGATGAAACCAAGCATGGAACATCAAAAATTATAGATACATTTACAATGTATCAACATCCCCAAGCTTAACTCCTGCTCGTCCTCGAGTAGGTAAGTGATAAAAAGAAAGAATAATTTTTGACGTGACATGCACCATCAAAGACTTGATTAAAGTATTTGTAAAACATTCAAAGGTAGGATCATAGTACTTCAGTCATAGCATGAAAGAGAAAGTTCTAGCAATAAGACAAAGAAACTATGATGCAACATGAAAAGGCACAAACAAAATATTCATGAATAACAATGCTTTGCAAGATGTTTGTTTGTTTCACATAAAAAAAACATAGCATAATAGTATTCAGCTTGTCCCTCAATAGAGTAGCAAATATAAATGCATAGGACACCTTCAAAGTTCATAAGAGTGACTAGATACAATAGTTTAAAACAAGCAATATCAAAGTATGCATCAATCAACTAGTCTTGGGACAATGCACATAGAACTAAGAATGGCCACTATGCTCTCAAAGTAGGTGCATAAAGATAGAAGGTGGAGACTCAATATAATGGTGGAAGAAAGGCCTTTGTAAAAGGAAGTAGGGATTCAAGTCTCATAAAGAGCTTCCAAAAATTATGGTACTTATAGCTTTCAGCTCTCATTGCCCCTATCATAAGCATCTTGAAGTGATTAAGGTTAAAGTGAACAAACTATGGTGTACATGCTTGACGAAGTATAAGTCAGCAATATCATGTCCCTTGTATACGAGGTTTGCTCCTCATGCTACTCAAGTTTAGTCACCGGTAAGTTCTTGTCATTGTAAGTATATGTGTATCATAGAGAACCGCCAACGGGGTACCCCTTGCCCGATGATACGGAAGAATCCCCATATCAAAATGACAAGGCAAGCAGACAACGAGCATCTCAACATTCTTCTTATTTACCATGGGAATATGGTGTTTTTTCTCTCTTTCCTCTTTTCATAGTATCTCTTTTTTTTCTCTTTTCTCTTTTTTTTCTCAATATAGGACTCTTTTTTATAAGAAGAATGCTTCATAGACAGCTCATTATGGTTACGCTGCAGGTTTCCACCATGTCAACATGGATTAGACCAACGGCCCAGGCATTTCTCTAACACATATACATAACTCCATGGACTTACAAGCTCCCCTTTCATTTCACACCGACGACATCCATATACAAAAGAGCATGATATCAACTAGGTACAAGTGCCAAGTGCAATGTTGAAAGCGTTCCCCATGAAAGCATGGTTCTGCTAATTCCCGACAAATAAGTGCAAGCATATACAACATAGAAGACACAATGGTTCAAGTGTATTAAGGGCAAGAAAAGTAAAGTGTGCCATCAAGTTCGTGAGAGCTTTAATCACTAGTTTTCTCATAACAAGTTTAATTTGGAAGGTAAACAAAAGCATGAATATACTTGGAATAGCATAATATAATAGGTAGGTATGGTGGACTCTTTGGAATAACTTGGTTTAGGGAGTTGGATGCATGAGTGGAACTCATACTTTGTTGTTGAGGCTAGCAAAAGACTGGGAGCGACAAACTAATAGAGCAATAATGGCCATAATCATGCAGAGCGACAAAACATCATTGATCAAAGCATAAAGTGCTACTAAAAGTTGAATACTAAAGGATCATAAAGGCTATGGTGACTTGAGATAGTCATAACATGGTGTGAGCATGCGCCAAGTCAACTCAAATAAAGCATCAAAGGAGAATACCACTATACTATGCTTTAATATGCTAAAACAACGCATGATTCATCCAAGGCACATTAAGCAATCTCAATTGTTTATAACAAGTCATGCTACAAGAAAGAATACTAAGTATAAAGCCAAAACAATATGAAGCATGGCATGACACAGCATAGGCCACATTCAAAAACAAGCTCTTTTTACCACATAAGCATGAACTTTCCTACTCTTTTCCAAACCAAACCAAACTATTTGCAAACCAATGTATGAAAGATGGGGTCCAACCAATTTATTCAGAAAACTAAGCAAACAAAAGAAAACGAAAAACCAAAACGAAAACGAAAAAGAAGACGCTCCAAGAAAAACACAACTGTGCATGAAACAATAAAAATGAAGCGTTTGGAAGAAACCTGGGATTTTTATTGATGAAGAAGGGGATGCCTTGGGAATCCCCAAGCTTTGACGCTTGTACTTCTAGGATATTTCTTGGGGTGACATGCGTGGCATCCCGAATCTTGAGCTTTAATCTATCCTTCATCTCATTACTCATTCCTTCCATACACCTGAAATTTTTTCCTTCATACAAAACTTCACACAATCTCATTAGCAACATTAGTGCACTTAAGATAAATAAGTCTTAAGGTTCAGTTCTAACACCAAATAAACTTCCATTAGAACACTAGATACTGTGTCACTTCCCTCAAAAAGCTCAATTCCCCAAAAGAACTCAAGAAGGAACTAACAAGAAGCAAATGCAGAAAATGGCAGAAATCTGTCAAAATAGACTAGCGGGTAAAGACGAATTTTTTCTAAGACCTTCTGTTGCTAAAATCAAATAGTGTTGAACTAACGAAAGTTAGATAACAACCTGGGGCAGAAGCATAAAAAATTACAGCTCAATCCGACATACAGAGCTCTCTCACAAATATTTACGGTGAAGCACATAAATCTGTTTCGGGAGAGCAACTTTCCCAATCATTACTTCTCTCTCATTAGAGGTTACTCTTGGCACAAAAAGCAAATAAAAAGGATAAGGAGAGGTTATTACAGAGGTAATAACTTCCAAGACTCATCTAAAACTTTTGGGTAATCTCCCAATAAGTACTTTTCTTTAACGCCTTTAAGTTAGGCATAAGCAGCAAGAGAAAGGATCATGTATTCTCAAATGAAGAAGCATTAAGAACAAATTTGTTTTCATACAAGAAGCAAAAGAAATCTTTTCTCTCTTTTTAGGGAAGTGTTCTATACCTTTCTTGAGTGGGAGTTGATATTTAATGGTGCCTTCTTTCATATCAATGATGACACCAACAGTTCTAAGAAAAGGTCTTCCCAAACTAATAGGACAAGAAGCATTGTATTCAACATCCAAAACATAGAAATCAACGGGGACATAGGAATTGTTAACCATAATAAGAACATCATAAGACTCCCCATGAGTTTCTTTTTAGCATTATCATCAAGTGGGACATTCAAATAACAATCTTCAAGAGGAGGCAAATCAAGCATATCATAAATCCTTCTTGGCATAATAGAAACACTACTATCAAAATCACACCAAGCTTTGAAATCAAAGTCATTCACTTTCATATTAATGGTGGGTTCCCAACCATCTTCTTGTTTTATAGGAATAGAAGCTTTATGTTTCATCTTTTCTTCTTTAATCTTTATGAGAGCATCAGTAATGTGTTTTGTAAAAGCCATGTTCATATCACTAGCATTAGGACTTTTAGCAAGCTTTTGTAGGAACTTAATAACTTCAGAGATGTTGCAACCATCAAGATCAAAATCAAATTTATCATCTAAAGTAGTAGAACTATTACTAGCCTCAACACTAGTGGTGGTAATAGTAGAAACACTAATGTTTCTAGCAATTTCATCTTCTCTTTCCCACTTAGCATGTAATTCAGCTAATAGTCTAACATTTTCATCAATTCTTACTTGTATAGCATTAGTAGCTACAAACGGATTATCATTAGTTTCAGGTTTAGCAGCCATTTTATTCAAAGTAGTTTGAGCTTCAGCTAAAGATGTTATATTTCTTTCATCATTAGAGAGTTTTTCCTCAATAGTTTTATTGAAAGCAGTTTGTTTACTAATAAACTCTTTAAGCATAACTTCATGTTCAGAGGGAGCACTCTTATTATTGTTGTAAGAATTTCCATAAGCATTACCATTATTGGGAGGATATGGCTTATAATTGTTGTTACCAAAATTGTTCCTATAAGCTTTATTACCATAAGCATTGTTGCCAAAATTGTTATTTCTTATGAAGTTCACATCAACTTGCTCTTCTTGAGCAACCAAAGAGGCTAATGGAACATTATTTGGATCAATATGGGCTTTCCCATTAACAAGCATAGACATAATAATATCAATCTTATCACTCATGGAGGAGGTTTCCTCAACAGAATTTACCTTCTTACCTTGTGGAGCTCTCTCAGTATGCCATTCAGAATAATTAACCATCATATTGTCCAAAAGTTTTGTTGAAGCACCCAAAGTGATGGTCATAAAGGTACCTTCAGCAGCAGAATCCAATAGGTTCCTTGAAGAATAGTTCGATCCTGCATAAAAAGTTTGGATGATCATCCAAGCAGTCAGTCCATGAGTGGGACAATTCTTTACCAAAGATTTCATTCTTTCCCAAGCTTGAGCAACATGCTCATTATCAAGTTGTTTAAACTTCATTATTTCACTTCTCATGGATATAATCTTAGCAGGAGGATAGTATTTTCCAATAAAAGCATCTTTTTTATTTAGTACAAGAATCAATACTATTCCTAGTTAAGGAATTCAACCATTCTATAGCTTTTCCTCTCAAAGAGAAAGGAAACAATTTCAGCTTAATAATATCACCATCTATATCCCTATGCTTTTGCATCTCACAAAGTTCAACAAAGTTATTTAGATGGGAAGCAGCATCTTCATTACCAATACTAGAAAATTATTCTCTCATAACAAGATTGAGCAAAGTAGGTTTTATCTCAAAGAAAGTATTTTCAGCCACAGGTGGAGCAATAGGTGTGCTCATAAAATCATTGTTGTTGGTGCTAGTGAAGTCACATAACTTAGTGTTTTCAAGAATAGTCATTTTTTTGGGTTTTCAAATAAGAAAGCAAACAAGTAAAACTAATTTTTTTGTGTTTTTTGAAGAACAAAACAAGCAAACAAAGCAAAAAGAAACTAAGCAAAACAAAAACAACAAAGTAAAGAGATTGGTTATGAGGGACTCCCCTTGTGAAGATGTCCTTGACTCACTAGGCAACGGTGCTCGAAAATTGCTTGATGGCTCAATGCATGGCGCCCATAAAATTGCTTGATGGCGGTGTTGATGTAGAGCTCGTTGGGAACCCCAAAGGAAGGTATGATGAGCACAGCAACAAGTTTCCCTCAGTTATGAAACTAAGGTTTAATCGAACCAGTAGGAGCAAGGAAACACCTCAAAGGTGTTACTAGCTGAGCTTTGGCAGGGCGCACTACTGGTGCTAGTAGCAACATGGATACTTGCACAACACAACCACGGAACTTTGTCCCCAACTTGCGATGAGATTGTTAATCTCACCGTGTTTTGCGGAAAACAAAGGATTAAACGTATCGAATGGAAATAAGTAAAAGTTTGCAGAAAGTAAACACAAAGCAGTAAAAGATTGTAGATTGTATGTAAAAGAAAGGACTAGGATCCATAGCTTACTAGAGGTGGCTCTCCTTAAGATAGATAACATGCTGGGTGAACAAATTACAGCGGGGCAATTGACAAACACCGAGAAAGCAATACATGCATATACTAATCAGCTTGACTCCTTTGAGACTTGATTGGGCATTACAACATAATACATAGACCGCCATCCAACTGCATATATGACTAATAATCCACCTTCAGGTTATTATCCTAAACCCCCTCCAGTATTAAGTTGTAAGCAATAGATTATTGCTTTACGAACTATGTGTAAAGTAAACAATACGATTGTTCTATGAACAAAAGATTGTTGTTTTCTCCCTAGTAGCAATAGCACATCTAGTACCTTAGAGATTTCTGTCACTTCCCCAGGATTACCAGAGGCATGAACCCACTATCGAGCATAAATACTAACTCTTGGAGTTGCTAGCATCTACTTGGCCAAGATAGCTACTAACAACGAAAGCATGCAAGATCTCAAATAACAAAGACATGATAATCAATAATCAATCTGAAATAGCATCTCAATATCCATCGGATCCCCACAAACACAACATGTAGAATTACAAGTAGATGATCTTGATCATGAACTGAGCTCACAAGATCTAAACATGAAAGCACAAAGGAGGAGAACCAGCCATCTAGCTACTACATGGATCCGTAGTCCAAGGATGAACTACTCACGCATCACACCGGAGACTTGCATGGTGATGAAGAAGGCCTCCTAGGGTGAATTCCCCTCTCCGACAGGGTGCCAGGAAGAGCTTGAGATCCCTCCCGATCTAGGGATGGAGATGACGGCGGCTACAGACTCTTTCGTGGATTTTTAATCGGGTCCTTAGGGTTTTCATCATGAGGGCAATATATAGGCGGAAGGAGAGGCCGAGGGGGTGCCGGGAGCAGGCCACACCACCCCCTGGCGCGGGCCAGGCCTGGCCACACGGCCAGGTGGTGTGGTGGCCCCCTGGCGCCTCTCCGTCTCGTATTCTGGCACTTGATGACATCCGGAAAAATAGGCACTTTGGCTTTTCTCCCATCCAATTCCGAGAATATTCATTTTTTGACTTTCCTGGAACCAAAAACAGGAAAAAATAGGCAGTTGGCACTGTGCCTCTTGTTAATAGGTTAGTCCAAGAAATCATATGAAATGTACTCCAAAGTTGGAACAAAACACAAAAAAGTGGATAAAACCAAGCATGGAACATCAAAAATTATAGATACATTTGCAATGTATCAGTGGTGCGGGCTAACCCAGGCCGTGGCACCAAGTTGTCTGGCCCCCCTGGCCACCCATCGACCTTGCCTCTTTGCCTATAAGATGCCTCCCGATGCAAAAACTCTAAATGGACTAAGCCTCCAGCCACGAAAAGTTCCGAAGCACCGCCGCCACCGAAGGGGAGATTCGGGAGACATAAAGTCTCTGTTCCTGGCACCCTTCCGGGACGGGGAAGTGCCCCCGGAGCCATCTCCATCGACTCCACCACCATCTCCATCGCCGTTGCTGATTCACATGATGATGAGGGAGTAGTTCTTCCTCGAGGCTAAGGATTCTACTGGTAGCTATGTGTTCATCTCTCTATGTAGTGTATTGGGTATGTTGGGGACACAAGAGACTTCTTGTATCTTGATTGCAGTGTTGCTTGAGAGGGGATACCTTTGACCACTTCCTCCGTGAGTTCGATAAACCTTGGGTGATCCACTTAAGGGAAAACTTGCTGTTGTTCTACAAACCTCTGCACTTGGAGGCCCAACAACTGTCTACAAGAATAGACGTGCGTAGACATCACGTTTTTCATGCCCTACATATTATAGTTCATCACGAAGCTCTTGTAGCTAGGTGACAGAGATTGGAGAACATGATGTGTGCCTAATTCAATGGGAATCGTTATTCCCAAGGACACAAGCTTATCGGCATACCTAGACATTTTGAGTATGTTCTCATTAATGGACCTGTTATCTTCCATCATGCAGCTAAAGAACTTTTCAGAAGCATTATAACTCTCTACTGTAGCATGGGTATAAAAATTCATTTTCAATTAACCCATGGTATCAAAGGCATTACCATTTTCAAAACAGTTTTCGACGTTCTGGCTCTAGCCCATATACTATGCCATAATGAACTAAGTTGTGGTCCTCCTGACAAGTCAAATAGACATTATTTTCCTTGTTAGGGGCACCGGGAGCTGGTGGGGGTCCTAGCGGTGCTTCTAGCACATATTGCTTTTGTGCAAGCAGTGAGGAGAATCCTAAAATTCATGGCCCAGTTGGTAAAGTTGCTACCATTTTCTACAACTTTCTCTTTCTGCATGAACACATTGAAATTAAAAGCAGGTGGTGCCATCTACAACAGAATTTGTATAGTTTATTTAGACTAAGTTCATGATAGATTGATTTCAACTAATCTAAATTACAAATAAACTCCCACTCAAAAACAACATCCCTCGTGTCTTTTTGGTGATTACATGAACCAAATCCACTACACCAAGTCCGATCATCACGTGAGTCGGTGTAGCTTCAAAGGCGAGAATCTATATGGTCATCATACCAACTATATGAATCATGCTTAACCTTTCGGTCCGTGTTCCAAGGCCATGTCTATACATTCTAGGCTCGCCAAATAAGAACCTTAGTACATCGCGTGTGTAAAACTGTCTTACACCCGTTATACGAACGATTCAAGTACACCCGATCATCATGTGATGTCTTGAAGCGACAAAACATAAAATGGTGCATACTTAAGGAAGAGCGCACATTTTTATCTTGATATCTAAATGAGGGATCATCTTATAATGCTACTAAAACTCCAAACAAGCAATATAAGATGCAAACATCATATGTGTAAAGTGAAATGATATGGTTCTTGCACTTGATCGCTATCATGTGCATCGTGGTCTGATCTTTATCGTTGCTTTGTGTGTAAGGCCAAGGTTAATGGAACTTACATGATGGGCATGCTATAATTTCCACGAGTATCATTATACTTCAAATTATAACATTACCATATCATGACGCTAGCCCATCAACGATCTAAACAAGACGCTTCTAATTTACCAATTGCAAGTTTTTACATGGTTGAGGGCTTTCGAAGATAGAAATATTCTTACCTACGAACATTGAACCATAATGATGATAACCAAATTATTAGTAACTCATTGTAAATCAGATATTGACTATAGTAGGAGAGACAGACACCCACTAGCCACTTATGCAAAACTAGTTGCATGTCAAGCATCGAACAGGTCTTATGTGCGAGGACATGTAAAGTTAGTCTGGGCCACTTCAGCCCACTATGCCACCAATATTGAAAATACATATAAGATACAATAACATGATCATCATCGCGCACATACTCATATGTGTACTACCCGTGCAAAGCATCTATGCATAGATCAGGCTCTGATACCACTGTTGGGTTTGCAGCATAGAAAACAAAAAAATCTGACGATGGGAACTACTAAGTGCCAAGATCTATCTACTAGATACAAGCAACAGGTGGATATACATCCATAGAGAACATACCCTTGAAGACCGACAAAGTGTAACAAGGTTGAACTCGTGGATGATGTAGTCAAACACTTGCTGATCTCAGGATCGAGAAGAAGTCCAGCGTCGCAAATCAGCAGTGCATCCGTGATCGCACACACGTTCAGGCCACCGAACAACCTCTGCCTTCTCACTCTAGCGATCCAGCGGAAGCAGCAACTCCTTTCAAACGAAAAGCCACCGGGAACATGTATCTCGCTAATCCGAGACCATTGAGGGAATATTTCTAGAGGGGGAGAGAGATCCTTCATAAGGAGGTGTGAGTGAGAAGGAGGGAGAGGGGGGCACCTTTTTATAGGGAGAGGGGGACAGCCCCTCCCCATGGACAGCAGCCATGGTGGGTGCCCCACCTCTTCCTCATTCATGTGGTGAAGCTCCACACACATAAATTTGCACCTCCATTTTCTCCACTCAAAATGCATTAAATTTCCACCAAATTTAATACAACTCTCATTTAAGAAAACTCTTTTATTTATTTTATTCAGAATTTTGTTAATTACTTTAATTAACAAACATTCACACAAAACCCCCTGCAACATTTCAATATCGCATGTAGAACCAATTTCAGCAATTTCACCTGAAACAATTTTGGTGTCCATTGAAATAATTCCAGCGCTTTGTCAATCTTTTCTCTGGAACACAATTTCTCCAAATGGTGTCGGTATCCCTTAAGTGTGTCACCCTATGGTTCGCTAATAATATAGACATGATCAAGACCCCTCTCAAATCAATAATCAGAAGTGGGACCTAGAGATCCATACTAACTCCCACACATTCAACGACGACTTCTGTGATCGTGAGAACCTTTAACACTAGTAACTCAAATCCCTTTGTCTTGTGATATATTACATGTCCAAGATTTGACCATCGGTATCTCGATTCCGTAGTTTGATCTCATTACCGACATGCACTCTTTTCTTGTTCCCATGATATAACATTCTAGTGATCACATCACTTGCTTGCAAGCTAACTAATGTGATACCACCGAGAGGGCCCAGATTATATCTATCCATCATCAGGATGGACAAATTCTACTCTTGATACATGAGCCTCAACATAACACATTTGGAGTATCTGAACCCACCTTTATAGTCACCTTGTTATGGTGTGACGTTTGATGTTATCAAGTTACTGTTCTAGCGTTAGCAATTAACATGATCTCATGGTCTAAGGACTAAGATTACTTTGTATGATGTTATAGCAATATAAACATAATGACTTTGATCGTAATTCTATACTTCAGATGAATGTTCATCACATCATACCACCAATGTTGTGACCTTGTTATTAACAACATCCAATGTCCATGATCAGGAAACCTTGATCATCTTGTTAATCAACAAGCTAGTTTATAAGAGAGGTATAACTAGGAACCCTTTATTTGTTTATTAAACACACATGTATTAACGTTTCCAATTAATACAATTATGGCATGGAAAATAAACATCTATCATATACTTGGAATACAATAATAACAACTTTATTATTACCTCTTAGGGCATATTCCCTTCATGCCTCTTAGGGGACATCCCACGACTTCTGGTATCTACAAGGGTTGTGTGTATTATGCCGTAATTGGAAACAAGATTTATACTAGGTCTGGCGTGTAATCTAACTGGCATATGGGGTCGCGGAGAGGGGTAGGGATTGGCTTGTATCTTAGACTCGGACCCATAGCATGGAAGTATGGACAAGCTCGTGACTTGGATGTGCAACAAGGCTAAGGTCTCTTATGGGTAATTAATGCACCCCTGTAGAGTGTAAGAACTATGTCATGTAACTCCCTGTTCCGGGAAGGAGCTACGAACACGACAGGAAAGGAACCTCACGAAAGTTCTAGTAAACCTGTGAAGGATGATGGACATAGCTTTTCAGAATAAAAGCAACCTTTGAAGAAATGTTTATGAAAACCTGCATAGCCTACGACCTATGGTCTATGGCTATAGATAGTGCATTAAACACTCCTTTTAGTGAACTTCCTGAGTACGCTCATACTCAGCCGTATCTTCTTAACCCTTTCTATGTTCTAAAGCCTTGAAGACATTGTCAACACTAACTCATGCTCAAGGAATCATCACAGAAGCTCAAGTGCTTCAATAAAGCCAATGGAATCAACATATATAGCAACTGAAGTGAAGAAGAAGTGTATGAATAGATAGGAGTATATTATCTAACCATAAGACCTATTTCTGTAGAGCATTGCAATAGCAGCAATTGCAAACCAGATAGTTTAGATACTAGTCTTATTAGTATGTTAGTTCTGAGTTGTTATTTCTGGTTCTTATATGTGAGAAGTTTCTTTTTCTCGCTATAACCTAGAGTGTTCTCTAGATCTTTTGTAAAGAGTCGAGTTGTAACCTATAATCATGTCTTGGACCTGCTATGTTTCTGTTATACCACTCTAAGGGATGTAATACTAGTGGAATGGTGTTTCATTCGTGTTATGTCAATGACTATAGTGTACTACATCATGTAGTGGTAGGCTGGGTCACCACAAGTGGTATCAGAACAAATGTTTTGACCTTAGGATTAAACCTTTTAGGAGATCTATAGGTTGGATAGTGACTATAGGAAGCCATCTTATCTAAATGAAATGATCTTATGACTTGTGATGGGTATCCACTTGAGGATAATCTTGTCACGCTTAAGTTGGATGCTTTGGTCATCTTTCTTAAGAGTTGTTATTTATTTTCTCTTGGTAAATTTCTACTTTAGTGTCTTTCAAAGTAGATATAACCCTGTTAAGGTACCTTAGGAAAGCTAATTGGTCACAATAGATTCTTACTAAATTTAGGACGTCATATGGAGAAGTATTAATGGAGTAACCTTATAAAGAGAACCCGTGTAAGGTAGCAGAATCTTATCATTAGTTGATAACACTAGATAAACATAATGAAGACAATTGGAGCATGTATAGATGTAATAGAGAGCAAATCATGTGGTATTCACTTGAGAATTCTATCTGACGGAGTTGAATTTTTGTTAAGAATCACTAATAGTAAGGTGATAAGAAGAGTCGTCATGGTGAGAATAGCTCTGAGACCATGAAAGTGTGTAATTAGGACACGTACAAAGTAAATAATCTTGAAGTAAAAGTAAGTAAAGAACTGTGTAGGACCATGATAGAAGGAATGTTATAAATCTTCGGATTTTTTTAGTTTAAGGTAGTAAATGGAGTTTTGCTAGTCATCTAAAGAGATTATGTGAGGATAATTTACGATAGAATGGAAAGTTAGTGGTCATTAGTAGTACCAAAAGGGAGGCAAGTAGTTAGTAAAAACCAAATTGAGCCCACTTTGCTCAAAATTATCATGTTACAATTGAAAAATTTGGGTAAATATTGAGACAAAGAAGAGTTGAACCTAAGTTCTAAGTATCACAATGTAAACCTATACTAGGAGGTGTCATATACTACACACTAAGCCTGAATTTTAGAGATGTTTTACTCAACTACTATATTACCGGCTTAGAATAATGTGTGATATATGTACCACATTTGGATTTCTTGGTTTTTCTTGGATCTTCTTGATTGACTAGATGTTTACATGAAGTTTGACTTGGTGTGCAAATGCATGTTGCATCATCAGGTTATTACTTGATGTTATAGAACTAGATAGTTAAGGGAATTCGTGTAAGGGAGTGACGAGTTCCAAAGGCCTAGATGAAAGTTTGCATGATGAAGGAAGCAAAGTATAAGGAATATCAACACTACTTTGAATGATTAATCAACTCCAACTCATTATTAGTCGGCAATAAGTAGGAAGATTAGTACATAAAAGGCATAGAGCAACATGATGTAATGAACTTTCGTTTACTCTAAGTCAATGATGTTGCTAAGGAGGTAATGAATCAATAATAACTAAATTCATTGAAGCATCATGAATTGGTGTAAGAGAAGAAGCATTGGAACAAGAACGGTATTCAAGCTCTATAATTCTTAGAGAGAATACCGGGAGGAAGTTGGAAAACCTATAGGGTAATCTATAAACCATAGACCCTAGGAGAATCCGCAATTGGTACCCTATTGGTTTAGTTAACCAGGTCATCTTGGTATGACTGAAAGAGCATAAAACTTGGCCTAAGTTAAGTAAGATATAAAGAAGTATGAAATTAAAACAATCGTCTTCCGAGTTACTTCGCAAAGTCAGTTTTGCTAATAGAAGAATTTCCTGAAAGTTAGAAGTAAGGAAAACAATATGGGAGAGCCTTTAGGTCGGTTGTTTTAAGATCTTTTAGGTAAGATACTTACCTCTAAGGGAGATAAACAAACCTAAGATCTGAGTAATGGATTAGAAAGTTCACCACATATATCCATAAATATGTGGATACACCATTGATTTCCTCCGTTCAATCATATAGAGTTGCTAGTATAAGGTGTATAAAAGATTATGTCCTAACCATGCAAAGATATGGTGGTATATTCAGGAGTTATGGAACGTAAGAAAACCCCAAGGAGGATAGTAAAACAATGAAGAAGTATCGATATTGATATCTAGAATAGAGTTAAAGTGAAATTCTAAACTATGATTTAGATAGACCTTATTTTCATAAGGCTAATGAGACTCTCAGGAGTATGACATCAGGGAAATTGATATTTATACCTCAAAATAGCAATAGGAAGGTCTTAAGCTAAGCAATAAAAGGAAGTTGGCATAGTAATAAATAAGTTGTTAAGAAACCTACTAAGTTTTCATAAGATTAAAGGCTCAAAAAGAATAAGGTACACTACAAGAAAAGTTGGCTTTTACAACGGATGATTTTCGTGGTTGAAGGCCCATTTTTCGTGGATGAAGAGTCTTGCGCGACGGATGGCCTTCGTGGTAAAAGCCCCGTCGCAAATGAATTAACCACGGTTTTTTTCGCCCGTGGTGGATCGCACCCTTCAACAATGAAAACATGTTCCGTCGTATATCTATTCGCCAGCCATGCTGACAGCTGACGTCATGCAAACTGCCATGTGGCAGCCACTGCGGTTACCGCTGTTAATAGTCATAGAAACCGTGGCAGAAGCCAGGCCCAGCCAAGGCCTGCTAAGTACTAATTGGGCCATCCCATCAGGGGAGCCCAACAAGAAGATGACCCATTATTGTTTTGTCCTGCACTATTTAAAATAGGCCCAGAGATGCGGCCCGTGAACGTTCAGGTCCGATTCGGTTTCGGTCTATAGAAGGCCCATGTTTGTCCAACATTGTGTTGCCACTTGAGGCCTGCACAAGTCCGGCCCTCCACTGTTCAGGCCTGTTACAATTTAGCCTTTTCCTGTTCAGTCCTGTTACTGTTTCAGCCTTTTAGGAATTTCGACCCATTACTGTTTAGGCCCTTTAGTGTTTGGGCTTTTTCCTGTTAGGGCCTTCATTGTTTGGCATGTTACTATACTGGCCTGCCACCGTACTAGCCTTTTGTTGTTGATACCTTTTACGGTTCCGACCTTTTACTGTTCCGGCCTTTTCACTGTTTTGGCCTTTTACTATTCTGGCCTTTTAGGGTTCTGTCCTTTTACTGTTCTGGCCTTTTGCTGCTACGGCCTTTTACTGTTCTGGCCTTTTACTATTATGACCTTTTACTCTTATGGTCCTTTACTGTTCTGGCCTTTTACTGTTCTGGCCTTTTACTGTCCTGGCCGCTTTGGGCCGTCCATGCGCACGTTGTTACTATTTCGGACTTTTTTGCTAGCGCCTACTTTTCGTAGAACAGGTGAATATCAAGACATCAATTAATAAAAACACAGAAATTAACATTACTTATTACACAACAATAAATGTTTGTTACAATAGGTTATACAACAAGATCATAATTCCGACAGATTACAACGTGTCAGTACCATCAATAAGAGATCGGTACATGGTGATTCGCTTCACTGTATCATTTGTTGTCTTCTTCAACATTTCAGCTACAGATCTAAGAGTAGCTACACCCTTTTGTTCTGCATGCAATACATCATTTATATATTTATCACACGCAGGAGTTGTTCTAGGTGGACTGTTAAGTAAGTTTGCTTTGGCAATGCAAGGGGAGGATGAATGGGACGAGGGATCCCAACTTTCAGTCCTGCCTTCCAAGGATTCCTGCTGGGTTTTAACTGCAGTCTGCTAAAATATGGTGAAACAGGTTAAAACAAACAATAAGGGAAACAAGTAGTATTATATAAAGTAGAGATCATTTAAAGTAAGTATGAACTTACAGTAGCACGTTGAGGCTGACAATAGCTCCTTCTCGAGCGGGTGCGACTCTTGGTCAATCTGCCAGAAGAATTTGAGCAGATCAGTTGGAACTCTGGTCCTTGTACTCCATTGTCATTTCTTTGCATGACATTTGAAACCAAGTTGGTTGGTTTGGAAGGATGAAAACTCTTGAAAAACACCAAAAACATAGCATTAAAAATTACCAGACGTATGTTCCAAACTAGATAGCTGGTTTGGAACGATGAAAGCAGGTGAAAACACCAACATATAGCATTAAAAATGACCAGATATATCATCCAAACTAGATGGACATTTTACAAATTAAGCATTCTCAGATATATTCACAATTCAACATAAATACAAATGTCATGCCAAGTTCTTAGGTAGAATGACAACTAATTAACATGACAAGAAACTAGCCTAAGTAACACAAGGTAACCTCACGGTTCAGCCTTGCCGGGCATCAGATTGTCAGTGTTGGATCCTCTATGAGTTGTTTGCATGACCGATGCGAGTGCTCGGAAAGAATAGAATCTATGAGTTCGTGTTGGAGGATTAAACCGATAGTGTGAGAATAAAGAAAGGGAATAAAAGCAAGAAGCTAATGAGGTGGATAGGACCTACAAGATGAAGGGTGCAAATGAAATGGAAATAGCATCCAGGATATTGAGCAACATCTTGAAGATTTCGTAGCTTACGAGTAACAAAGATATAGTAAACGGGCAAGATAAATTACCGATGCCCGATGAGGACGGGTGGGATAGGCAAGTGGGTGACAGGGGCGACGGCTCGGCATTTTGGGGTCATCAAGGAATGATTCAGTGAACCTGTCCTGGTAGGGTAGACGACAACGTTGGCAAAGCAGATCCGGTGCCATGAGGGAGTCGGTGAAATAGTTTCGGTAAAGAGTGCCTGCAGTGGAACTCCGGTGTGGAAGAGAGGGCCAGTGGTGCAGCAGCTAGAGGAAGGTCGAGGTTTGAGGGGTGTTGGCGGGGAAGACACGATGTGGGGATATACGTGGGATCATGCACATTTACGACCTATACCCCTCTATTATTGTAGTACTGCCACGGTCCTTGTTTCCGGATCAGGGATAGAAGAGGAATTTTTCATTTGCAAAAAGCGGGGCGGGATATTTGAATAGATGCGTGGGATATTTGAATAGATTTGCGCGGGATGTTCAGCGCCATGCGGAAATTTTGAGGTTGAAGCTTCCGATGTACGCTACTCCAACGCGACCGCTCTCATGTGTTGGCCCCGTCTAGACCCACACACCAGCGACAGTATGCTTACCAACATATAAATGAGTTTCCACACATTTGCCGAAATTGATAAACAATATATTTTGAAGGCTTTCATACAAGATGACTAAGGTCATGGCCATATCTCTGTTATAGTTTATAATAGCATGTCCATATCTGGTAGATGCACCTTGCAATTTCAAAAGAAGATTCTGGATTTGTTGGACAATGCCCAACTTTCATAAATTTCCAAACTTTCTAGCTAAATCTATGCAATAAAATTACTTTTTGACAATCTGAAGTAAATATGTCTAATTTCTAACTAGAACGTGTGTGATATACCTTGCTCTTGACTTTTTAAAATAATTCAAAGATATCAAGTAATCAAATATTAGAGAACCACCGAGAGTTTTGGAAAATTCAACTTTTTGATATGAATGGTAATGACACCTAATTTCAGCCATTTTTAAAAAAATACAAAGAAACAAAATATAAAAAGAAATGCATCCATTATTTTCTCTATTCGTGTCTCACTATGTGCACTAGCTAGTTTTCATGAAAATATAATCTTGAAATTTGATAATTTCTGAGAAAAATTGTATCACAACATATATGGAGTACTACCATGTAAGAATATGCATGGCTTTCAAACCAGATGACCAAGGTCATGGCCATATCTTTTCTATAGTTTATAATAACCTATCCATATTTGTTATGGTGTGTATTGGCATTTAAAATATTATTTACAAAGGAAGCTTCCGAATTAGAAGTTATTTCAATTTTCTAATGCACAACAATGGCTTTAGTCATGAAGCTACTACAAAACATGGCTTTAAATCCCACTTCCCCGGTTTTCACTCAAAGTATATATAGCCTAGGGTTAATTAAGTTTAGGGTTTGGGGTTTTATTTTGGGTTGAGGGTTTAAGGGTTCATGGTTTATGGTTTAGGATTTTAGGGTTTAGGCTTTTAGGGTTTAGTGGTTTAGGGTTTAGGGTTGTTCAAGGTTTTAGGGTTTACTGATAGTTTACATTTAAAGGTTTAGGGAATTTTCAATAATAATGTTCAAGCTTTAAATATATGGTTATATTCATGGGATAGAATGGTGTTATCGCAATTTAATAAAAGTATTTCAAAATTTGATCTATAAGTGCATTATACCTCCTTGGTGAGGGTTTAGGGTTCTAGGGTTAGGAAGTTAGAGTTCTAGGGTTAGGAGGTTATTAGGGTTTACGGTTAAGGGTTTATGATTTTCAATAATGTTCGAGCTTTCTGCTTATATTCATGTAATAGAATGGCGTTACCACAATTTAACGAAAGTATCTCAAATTTTGATCTATAAGTGCATGGTACCTGCTGGTTTAGGGTTTATGGGTCGATGATTTAGGGTTTCACGAATTAGGTTTTATGGGTTGTTTAGGGTTTAGGGATTAGCGATTTTCAATAATGCTCAAAGATTTATACTTATATTCGTTGAATAAAATGGCGTTACCTGCTTTAATGAAAGTAACACAAATGTTGATCTATAAGCACATAATACCTGCTTGGTTAGGGTTTTATAGTTTAGGTTTTATCATTGTATAGGGTTTAGAGTTTAGCGAATTTAGAATAATTCTCAAGCTTTATTGTTATATTTGTCGAATAGAATGACATTACCTAATTTAATGAATGTATCTCAAATTTTGATCTATAAAGTGCATGATACCTGCTTGGTTAGTGTTTATGGGTTGAGGGTTTGAGGTTTTAGGGTTTAGGTTTTACGGGTTGTTTAGGGTTTAGAGTTTAGGGAATTTTTGATAATGCTCGAGATTTATGCTTATATTCGTCGAATAAAATGGCGTTAGCAAATTAAACGGAAGTATATTAAATTTTGATCTATAAGTGCATGCTACGTGTTTGGTAAGGTTTATGGTTTTAGGGGTTTAGGTTTTTGGGTTTGGGGTTTTGGGTTTTAGGAAGTTTCGATAATGTACAAGTTGCTTTATGCTTATATTCGTTGAATATAATGGCATTAGATCAATTTATTGAAAGTATCTCAAATTTTGATGTATAAGTGCACAATACCTGCTTTGGTTAGGGTTTATGGGTCGATGGTTTACGGTTATAGGTTTTTACGGTTTAGTTTATGGGTTGTTTAGGGTTTAGCGAATTTTTAATAATGCTCAAGATTTATGCTTATACTTGTAGAACAGAATGGGTCATAGCTGATTTAATGAAAGTATCTCAAATTTTGATCAATGTGTGCATGACACATGCTTGGTTAGGGTTTATGGCTGAGGGTTTAGGGCTTTAGGGTTTAGGGTTTAAGTTTTAGGGGTTGTTTAGGGTTTAGGGAAATTTTTATATTACTCAGGATTTATGCTTATATTCATCAAATAGAATGGCATTACCCAATTTAACGAAATTGTCTTAAATTTTGATCTATAAGTGCATGCTACATGCTTGGTGAGGGTTTAGGGTTATAGGGTTTAGGGGTTTAGGACTTGGGTTTTACAGGTTTCGGTTTTCGGGAATTTTCAATAATGTTCAAACTTTATTGTCATATTCGTGGAATAGAATGGCGTACCGAAATTAATGAAATATCGAATCTCAGATTTTGACCTATAAGTCCACGATACCTGATTGGTTAGGGTTTTTATATGGGTCGAGGGTTTAAGGTTTTAGGGTTTTATGGACTGAATAGGTTTTAGGGATTTTATCGAATTTTCAATAATACTCAAGCTATATACTTATATTCGTCGAATAGAATATATATGGCGTTACCTAACTCATTGAAAGTATCTCCAAATTTGATCTATAAGTGCATGATAGATGATCTGTTAGGGTTTATGGTTTGAGGGTTGGGGTTTTAGGTTTAGGTTTTATTAGGGGTTGTTTAGGGTTTAGGGTATTTTTGATAATGCTCAAGATTTATGCTTATATTCATCGAATAGAATGGAGTTACCAGTTTAATGAAAATATATCAATTTTGAATGATAAGTGCATGCTACGTGTTTGGTAAGGATTTAGGGTTTAGTGTTTAGATTTCAGGGTTTCAGGAATTTTAAATAATGTTCAAGCTTTATGCTTATATTCGTGGATTAGAATGGCGTTACCGCAATTTAATGAAAGTATCTAAAATTTTGATATATAAGTCCACGATACCTACTTGATTAGGGTTTATGGGCCGAGAGTTTAGGGTTTTCCATTTTAGTTTTATGGGTTGTTTCTGGTTTTGGGTTCAGAGAATTTTTGGTAATGCACATGATTTATGCTTCTATTCGTCTAATAGAATGGTGTTACTTGATTTAACTAAAGTATCTCAATTTTTGATCTATAGTTGCGCGATACCTGCTTGGTTAGGGTTTAGGGGTATAGATTTTATGGTTTAGGATTCCATGAATTCTCAATAATATTTTCAAACTTTATGGTTATATATATTCGTGGAACAGAATGGTGTTACCCCAATTTAATGAAAGTATCTCAAAAATTGATCTACAAGTCGATGATATCCTGCTTGGTCATATTTTTTGTTAAATAAAATTGGTTGGGCTGTTTGGTTGGGCTTGAATTCTGGCTTTTGATTTTTGGCTTATAAAGCTACGGACGTGTTTTTGGCTTTGTTTTTTTTAGATTTTACTCTGACATAGTGGAATGATAGTATAAGCCTGGTTGGATGATTTTAACTATTTTATCTTGGTTTCGCGAAAAATGTTTGAATTTTGAACAACAAGCGATGGGAATCTCTACTTCCCGTAATTCTGGCTCACTGACATGTGGGTCACTTGCATAGTGGGTCCAAAAAGTCGGTGTAGGTCGGAGTGGGCAGGCAGGTAAATATTGAAGAAGGGCTGGGTAACGTGGATGGGGTGATGCACTTGCGAGAACGCAAATTTACCACCTATAACCCTCTGTTATTGCAATGCTCCCTCAGATTCTTGTTTCCGGAGCAGGGATAGAAGAGGAATTTTGCATTCTAGAAAGAGGTGAAGCATGTTCGAATGGATGGGTGGGATATTTTAATGGATGGGTGGGATGTTTGGGCACCGTACCAAATTTTGAGGTCGAAGCTTCTAGCATACGCTACTTCGGCGTGGGGCCTCTCAGACGCGTAGTCACCGTCTTAGCCCACACGCCAGCAAGAGTTGCTTCCCAGCATTTAAACGAGTTTCTTGGCATTTGCTGAAATTTTCGAACAATTTAAGGCTTTCAAGAAGTTTATGATGACGTGTCCATATTTGGTAGATCGGTGCATCTTTGCAAATTAACCAATATGTCTTCTTCCAAATTTGAAGTTTGTTTTCGAATTTCCAAGTAAAAAAATGTGTTTTGTTGTGAATCAACTACAAAGATGATGTCTCAAAATGCCACCGCCCCCTTTTTTCACACAATGTATAACGCCCTTTCAAGCTTCCAGGCTAAATTTGTGGAATAAAATAATTTTTGGGGCTAGATGTTTTTTTGGGGGGGGCTAGATGTTTGAATGGATGGGCGGGGTGTTTGAATGGGTGGGCGTGATATTTCGGCGCTCTGCCGAAATTTTGAAGTTGAAGCTTGTATTCTTTCTAGCATTTAATGAGTTTATAGACATCTGCCGAAATTAATGAACATTAATTCAAGGCTTTCAAACAAGAGGAGCAAGGTCACAACCATAGTTTCTGTACCTTTTTCATCTTTTGTACTACTCCGTACAATGAAGCATCTTCACCAACCAACCTTACAAACCTGGCCATATTTGGTAGATCGGTGCATCTTGGCATTTCAAGGCAATTGTTTACAAAGGAGATTCCAGGATTTGATGGATAATGCCCTACTTTCATGAGTTTCCAAACTTCCTAGCTGAAGATGCTGAAATTAAATAACTTTTTGACGATTGAAAGTAAGTATATTTATGTACTACAAAGTGCGTGATATAGCTTGCTCTTGACTTTTAAAAAATAGTTTAAAGGTATTGAATTAGTCAAATATTGGAGAACCACCGAGAGTTTTGCAAGATTTTGATTTTTTGATATGAATAGTAATGACACCAAATTTGGGCCAGTCTTTTAAAAAAACAAAATATAAAACAAAATACAACCATTCGTTTCTCCCTTGGTGTCTCACTATGTGCATTGGCTAGTTTTCATGAAAATATATAAAATTTGATAACTCTTGAAAAACTTGTTTCAGAATATGACGTACCAAGTTTGAACATTCATGGCTTTCAAAAACTAGATGACCAGTGTCAAGGCCATATGTGTTACCATACTTTATGATAATGTAACCATGTTTGGTAGATTGGTGCATATTGGTATTTCAACATTGTTTAGAAAAAGAGCTTCCATATTTGGAGTGATTTTAAAAGCTCCAATCGATAATAATGGCTTTAGTCATATGATATATGGCGTACCATGTATGAATTTGCATGGCTTTCAAACCAGGTGACCAAGGTCATGGCCACACCTTTGCTATAGTTTATAACAACATGTTTGTATTTGGTAGATTGGTCCGTATTATTGGCATTTGTAGTTTATAACAACATGTTTGAATTTGAAGATATTTTCAATTTTTCAAGCGACGACAATGGCTTTTGTCATGAAGAAACTACAAATAAGTATGGCTCAAAATCCTATTGCCCTAGTTTCCACACAAGATATATATAGCATGTGGTTTAGGGTTCGTATTTTTTCGGTTGAGGGTTTAGGGGTTTAGGGTTTATGGTATATGATTTAGGATTTTAGGGTTTAGGGCTTAGGAGTTTAAGGTTGGTATTTAGGGTTTAGGGTTTTAGGGTTTAGGGTTTTCTAGGTTTTAGGGTTTATGAATTTTCAATAATAATGTTCAAGCTTATATATATATGCTTATATATATTCGTGGAATAGACTCGTGTTATCGCACTTTAATGAAAGTATTTCGGATTTTGATCTATAAGTGCATCATACCTGCTTGGTAAGGGGTTGAGGGTTTAGGTATTTTATGGTTTGGGGGTTTAGGTGTTTAGGGTTTAGGTTTTTTGGGAATTTTCGATAATGTTGAAGCTGCTTTATATATGCTTATATTCATGGAATTTAATAGCGTTAGCACAATTTGAGGAATGTCTTTTCTGAAATTTTGATCTACAAGTGCTTGTGATACCTCATTTTCCAATGTCGTTTAGGCGGGGTTGAGGGTTTATGGTTTTAGGGTTTATGGCATTTTCGATAATGTTCAAAATTTATTGTTATATTCTTGTAATAGAATGGTGTTACCGCAATTTAATGAAAGATCGAATCTCAAATTTTGATCTATAAGTCCACGATACATGCTTGGTTAGGGTTTATATGGTTCGAGGGTTTAGGGTTTTATGGTTTTATGGTTTAGGTTTGATGGACTAAATAGGGTTTAGGGGGTATATCGAATTTTCAATAATACTCGAGCTTTATGCTTATATTCTTTGAATAGAATATGGCATTACCTAACTTAATGAAAGTATCTCAAAATTTGTTCTATAAGTGCATGATACCTGATTGGTTAGGATTTATGGGTTGAGGGTTTGGGGTTTTAGGTTTAGGTTTTATTAGGGGCTGTTTAGGGTATTTTCGATAATGCTCAAGATTTATACTTATATTCATCAAATAGAATGGAGTTACCAGTTTAAAGAAAATATATCAATTTTTGATCGATAAGTGCATGCTACGAGCAGTGTTGAGGGTTTAGGGTTTAGGGCATTTCCAATAATGTTCAAACTTTATTTTTATATTCGTGGAATAGAACGGCATTACCGCAATTTAATGAAAATCGAATCTCAGATTTTGATCTATAAGTCCACGATACCTGCTTGGTTAGGGTTTATATGGTCGAGGGTTTAGGGTTTTAGGTTTTTACGGTTTAGGTTTTATGGACTAAATAGAGTTGAGGGGGTTTATCAAATTTTTAGTAATACTCAAGCTTGCTTATATTCGTCGAATAGAATATATTGGCATTACCTAACTCATTGAAAGTATCTCCAAATTTGATTAATAAGTGCATGATACATGTTCTGTTATGGTTTATGGGTTGAGGGTTTGGGGTTTTAGGTTTAGGTTTTATTAGGGGTTGTTTAGGGTTTAGGGTATTTTCGATTAAACTCAAGATTTATGCTTATATTCATCGAATAGAATGGAGTTACCAGTTTAATGAAAATATATCAACTTTTGATATAAGTATTTGGTAAGGATTTAGGGTTTAGTGTTTAAATTTTTGGGTTTTGGGAATTTTAAATAATGTTCAAGCTTTATGCTTATATTCATGGAATAGAATGGCGTTACCGCAATTTAAGGAAAGTATCTCAAATTTGAATAGGTTTTAGGGATTTTATCGAATTTTCAATAATACTCAAATTTATACTTATATTCGTCGAATAGAATATATATGGCGTTACCTAACTCATTGAAAGTATCTCCAAATTCTATCTATAAGTGCATGATAGATGATCTGTTAGGGTTTATGGTTTGAGGGTTGGGGTTTTAGGTTTACGTTTTATTAGGGGTTGTTTAGGGTTTAGGGTATTTTTGATAATGCTCAAGATTTATGCTTATATTCATCGAATAGAATGGAGTTACCAGTTTAATGAAAATATATCAATGTTGAATGATAAGTGCATGCTACATGTTTGGTAAGGATTTAGGGTTTAGTGTTTAGATTTCAGGGTTTCAGGAATTTTAAATAATGTTCAAGCTTTATGCTTATATTCGTGGATTAGGATGGCGTTACCGCAATTTAATGAAAGTATCTAAAATTTTGATATATAAGTGCATGATACCTGCTTGATTAGGGTTTATGGGCCGAGGCTTTAGGGTTTTCAATTTTAGTTTTATGGGTTGTTTCCGGTTTTGGGTTCAGAGAATTTTTGGTAATGCTCATGTTATGCTTCTATTCGTCTAATAGAATGGTGTTACCTGATTTAACTAAATTATCTCAATTTTTGATCTATAGTTGCACAATACTGCTTGGTTAGGGTTTAGGGGTATAGATTTTATGGTTTAAGATTTCGTGCATTCTCAATAATATTTTCAAACTTTATGGTTATATATATTCGTGGAACCGAATGGTGTTACCGTACTTTAATGAAAGTATCTCAAAAATTGATCTACAAGTCGATGATATCCTGCTTGGTCATATTTCTTGTTAAATAAAATCGAATGTACCCAGGTACTAAAACAAGGGAGAAATAGGAAGAGTTCCTTGAGATTTAGGCGCTGTTTGGTTGGGCTCGAATTCTGGCTTTTGATTTTTGGCTTATAAAGCTACGAACGTGTTTTTGGCTTTATTTTTTTAGCTTTTACTCTAACATAGTGGAATGATAGTATAAGCCAGGTTGGATGATTTTAACGATCTTATCTCGGTTTAGTGAAAAATGTTTGAGTTTTGAACAACAAGCGATGGGAATCTCTACTTCCCGTAATTCTGGCTCACTGACATGTGAGTCACTTGCATAGTGGGTCCAAAAATTCGGTGTAGGTCGGAGTGGGCGGGCAGGTAAATATTGAAGAAGGGCTGGGAAACGTGGATGGGGTGATGCACTTGGGAGAATGCAAATTTACCACCTATATCCCTCTGTTATTGCAGTGCTCCCTCGGATTCTTTTTTCTGGAGAAGGGATAGAAGAATAATTTTGCATTCTAGAAAGAGGTGAAGCATGTTTGAATGGATGCGCGGGATATTTTAATGGATGGGTGCGATGTTTGGCCGTCGTACCAAATTTTAAGGTCGAAGCTTCTAGCATACGCTACTCCAGCGTGGGGCCTCTCAGACGCAGTGTCACCGTCTAGGCCCACACACCAGCGGGAGTTGCTTCCCAGTATTTAAAAGAGTTTCTACGCCTTTGCTAAAATTTTCGAACAATTTCAGGCTTTCAAGAAAATGACCAGCATCCAAAAAAAGGTGACCAAGGTCATGGAAATAGTTTATGATGACATGTCTATATTTGGTAGATCGGTGCATCTTTGCAAATCAACCAATATGTCTGCTTCCAAATTTGAAGTTTGTTTTCGAATTTCCAAGTAACAACAATTGTTTTGTTGTGAAGCAACTACAAAGATTATGGCTCAAAATGCCACCACCCCTTTTTTCACACAATGTATAACGCCCATTCAAGCTTCCAGGCTAAATTTGTGCAATAAAATAATTTTTGGGGCTAGATGTTTTTTGGGGGGCTGGATGTTTGAATGGATGGGCGGGATGTTTGAATGGGTGGGCGGGATATTTCGGCTCTCTGCCGAAATTTTGAAGTTGAAGATTCTAAGGTACGCTACTCCCACTTGGGATGATGTCCCCGTCAGATAGACCCACAGGCATGTATGCTTTCCAGCATTTAATGAGTTTATAGACATCTACTGAAATTAATGAACATTAATTCAAGGCTTTCAAACAAGAGGAGCAAGGTCATAGCCATAGTTTTTGTACCTTTTTCATCTTTTGTACTACTCCGTACATTGAAGTATCTTCGCCAACCAAGCTTACAAACCTGAGCATATTTGATAGATCGGTGCATCTTGGCATTTCAAGCAATTGTTTACACGGGAGATTCCAGATTTGATGGATAATGCCCTACTTTCATGAGTTTCCAAGCTTCCTAGCTGAAGATGCTGAAATTAAAAAACTTTTTGACATAAATCCATTAGTTCACAAAGTGCAATGCTATGTGCATTAGTTTCCATGGTAAAACATAAACTTGTATATTGACAAGTTTTGGATCTATTTGGATCTATGGTGACTAGCAGGGTAGGTCAGAATTTCCGAAGTTATCTCTCCGCAGTCCGCACCCCTTCGTGTTGTGTATTAACTTCCACCCTTCGCCGCCTAGGCCTCACCCCCTTACCCACAAAACAGACGCGCTTACGGCCGCTCCTCATCACTAACGTGCGCAAAGAAGCTTTCCCTACCCGTCGGTCTTTTTGAGATGCACCGGTGGGCACGTCGATCCCACGGTAGTGTAGCACCCCAGTAAAACCACTACTAGAAAATCGCTGTGTTTTTTTTGTGTGCATCATCATGACCGCATGCTCATGTCATCATGCCACATTGCATTTGAGCATCGTCAGCATCGTGCATGGTTTGTCTAAAACTAGTTTATAAAAGCCTATCTTTGTTTTCTACATATTCCCCGTCTTTATTTCAAATCAAAACCTCGGGTCTACCTGAATATTTTATTTGTCTAAAAACTATTTGTAAAAGTCTTTTGTAAAATAAAAAAAGAAACAAAATAAAAACCTTTTTGTCCGGGGAGGCAGTCCAGCCAGTCAGGCCAGAGGCCCAACCGACCAGGCAACCTACTACCCTAGCCCAACCAAACCCTAGCTAGCAAACCCTAGCCTCTAACCAAACCATAAAGCAAAACGCACCCCACCTACCCCCCCAGCCGCCACCCCCTGCTGGCACGTCCTAGTGCGCGGGTCGCACGCGCACTGCGCCAGCGTAGCCGCCCCACTCCCCAGGCTCGTCCGTTTGTGCACCTCCCCAATCAAACCCACCAACGTGCTCTACCAATCCCGCTCGCTCCCGCTCGGCACGCCTGCGAGCCGACCCCACCTCGCGGTCGCGAGAGCCACGCACGCCAACCACCCCGCGTATGCTCCACCCCGGACCCGACGCGCACGCACCTCGTCCCTCTCATCGCTTCCCCAATCCCATCGCGATCCCAACCTCCGCCACGCACCGCCACCTCTACAGTGCGCCGCCGTCGGCCTTCCTCCGCCCACCTCCAGCTCCCCGGTACACCACCGCCAGCGACCCCTCTCCTCGCATCGTCCTCCTTCCCGCCCCGCTTCACTCCGCTCGCTACGCCCGTCCTCGCCTGTCCTCTGTACCAGCCACTGCATCCTCTACTTCCGCCGCGAGTGCGGCCTAGGCCTGGCGCCGCCCCGCCGGCCATGCCTTCATCTGGCCTAGCTCGACGTGGCCAGAACCTCGCCTCTGCTCGAGTCACTGCCGTAGCGTGCTTGGCCTTGCCGATGACCTCCTCACGCAGCCCCTGCAACCCCCTCCTGCCACGACCACCGTAGACCCCGGCCACAGCCGCGCCTTGCCTTCGGCCCGCATCGCCCCGACGCCTATGCCTCCGCTCATTCCCCTCTTCTCTAGTCGTCGCTTGCTGATACATTGCAAAAGTATCTATAATTTTTGATGCTCCATGCTTGGTTTTATCCACTTTCTTGTGTTTTGTCCACACTTTGGAGTACTTTTCATATGATTTCTTGGACTAACCTATTAACAAGAGCCACAGTGCCAGCTGCCTGTTTTCTGCTGTTTTTGGTTCCAGGAAAGTCAGAAAATGAATATTCTCGGAATTGGACGGGACAAAAGCCAAAGTGCCTATTTTTCCAGAAGACTCCAGGAGCCAGAATACGAGATGGAGGAGGGCCAGGGGCTGGCCACACCACCCCTAGGCGCGGGCTGGGCCTGGCCGCGCCAGGGCATGGTGTGGTGGCCCCAGGCACCCCCTCGGTCTCCCTCTTCGACTATAAGAAGCCTTCTGACCTAAAAATTTCGGGGGGTTCGACGTTTTTCCACGAAAAGTTCCACTGCGCCGCCGCCACCGAAGGGGAGATTCGGGGGACAGAAAGTCTCTGTTCTAGCACCCTGCCGGGACGGGGAAGTGCCCCCGGAGCCATCTCCATCGATCTCCACCATCATCTCCATCGACCATCCATGTTTCCCCCATCTATAGTAATCCCCCGCTGTAGGCTATGGGGATGGTAGGGATTGGATAAGATCATTCATGTAATGGCATCAGATTGTTAGGGCATGGTGCCTAGTATCTTTTATTAGTGCTTTATGACTTTGTTGCAACTTGTTGTGCTTAATTCTTGTCACTAGGGCCCGAGTGCCATGATTTCAGATCTGAACATGTTATTGATTCATTGTGATAGTATTGTTTTTGGTCTTATCTACAAGTTGTATACACACGTCGTTGTCCGGAACCTATGGCCCCGAAGTGACAGAAATCGGGATAATCGGAAGGGAAAGGCTTTGATGTGAGGATCACATGTGTTCACGGAGTGTTAATGCTTTGCTCCGGTGCTCTATTAAAAGGAGCACCTTAATTGCCAGTAGTTCCCTAGAGGCCCCGCTGTAAACGGGCTGGTAGGACAAAGATGTTGTGCAAGTTCTCATTGCGAGCACGTATGACTATATATGGAACACATGCCTAGGATTGTCTAGTACTTGGGTGCTTTATCTTATTTATCTGCAATTGCCCTATGTTCTGATTGCCATGTGAATTGTCTTGTCCATGCAACGCCCGTCCATCCATCCCTATGCCTACCGCACTTGAATCCCACTGTTTACTGCTTTTGCTACTACTGTCTTTGCTTTGCTACCGCTGTTACTTTGCTATTCCTACTACAAAACTGTAGCTACTGATAAACTGTTGTGAGCAAGATTGTTTCCAGGTGTAGCTGAATTGACAACTCAGTTGTTAAGGCTGATAAATATTCTTTCGCTCCCCTTGTGTCGAATCAATAAATTGGGTTTCACTTCCCTCGAAAATACTGCGATACACCCCCTATACTTGTGGGTCATCAAGACTATTTTCTGGCGCTGTTGCCGGGGAGCATAGCTTTATTTATCAAGTCCACTTGGATTCACTATTGTTCAAGCTACTGTTTATCTTTCTCCTTGTTTGCTTGTTTCTTTATCAAAAATACAAAAAATTGGTTCCTGCTCTAGTTGTTATTTTTGTTGGTCTGTTATTGTCTTGCTTTATCATGCTTGTTGGCAATGGTTGGTTTCTTTGAAACTGAAGCTTATTGGCAAGGTGGGTTCACGGAAGATCAAAAATATTATTATAAGGAACACCGCTTGTCACAAAAAGGGAAACACTTATGGGAACAAATTGATAGATTGTATACCATTGCTAGGAACGTGTGCTCTACTTATAATGTTCCTTATTGCTGTGATGAGTCTCGTTGCAGAAAAAGGTATAAACACCTCCCTTTTCAATGTGAGTATAATGATAATGATACCATATCTTCCTATGCTAAAGGAATTTATGACTTTTATGATGCATAACAAATTGAAGAATTTATTGCTTGGAAGGGTGCTTTTGAACTTGCTAGTTTGCTTGAAAATATTGATGATTCACCTTACAAATATGAGGTGTATGGTATACTTAAATTTTGCTTTGATAATTACAAGGATGAAAATAGCTATATTCTTGAATATTTTAATAGATGATTTCCACAAATGGAAGAGACTAATGCCTTGCAGGATCCTATGGAACAAGAAATTGATGAACCTGAAATATCATTAGATGAAAAAGAGGAAGAGAGTGATGAACAAACGGAGGAAGAATGGATTAGCTACCCATGCCTACCTTCTAATGAGAGTAACTCTTTATCCCTTACATTATTTGATTGTCCCCCTTGCTTACTAAAGGAGAATGAATGTTATGTTCCTGAGGTTTCTCTTGAAAATGTTTATAATAAAGCTCTAGTGCTTGTAGATCATGAAGAGCATGCTTTATGTGATAGTTATATTGTTGAGTTTATTCATGAGGCTACTGAAAATTATTATTAGAGAGGAAAATATGGTTGTGGAAGTTTTCATGGTATTGAAACACCTCTCTATGTGCTGAATGTTTTGAAGTTACTCTTGTTTTATCTTCCTATGCCTGTCACTTTGTTATTTGATTACACGATTCCTATGCATAGGAAGTGGGTTAGACTTAAACCTGTTTTGAATTTGCTCCTTGATGCTCTCTTTTAATTCAACTCATATTTCTTATGAGAGCATCCTCTCAAACTTTTATGCCTGAAGATGATAATATGTCTATTATTCTTGGGAGACCTTTTCTTAAATACTGCAGGAGCTCTTATTAATTATAATCAAGGGAAGGTGACCTTCAATGTTAATGAGAAGGAACACATTGTCTATTTCCTCAAGAAGATTGAAAGGACTTATGGTTTGAATTCAATTGAACATGTTGAGGGCATTCAAGTTGGAGAAATATATTGTCCCATACCAAGAGGAAAAATTTGAAACTATTATGAGTGGGACCATTGCTATCAAGGTTGAGGTAACATAATCATTAGTGGAATACAAAGTTTTGTCTCATATGAAATTGTTTTGGTAACAAGACATGATCAACCTTCTTAACAAAAGGACTTCATTGAACAAAAAAATGTTTTCACCATGATTATCTGCGCTTACTTCTATTCTATCCATTCTAGTTTTTGCTTATGCCTAACTTAAAGGCGTTAAAGAAAAGTACTTATTGGGAGATAACCCAAAAGTTTTAGATGAGTCTTGGAAGTTATTACCTCTGTAATAACCGCTCCTTATCCTTTTTATTTTCTTTTTCTGCCAAGAGTAACCTCGAATGAGAGAGAAGTAATGATTGGGAAAGTTGTTGTCCCGAAACAGATTTCTGTGCTTCACCGTGAAACTTCGTGTAAAATCTCTGAATGTATTTTTGAGGCGTGAATTTTTGTTCTTCTATCCCAGGTTGTTATCTAACTTTATTTAGTTCAACACTTTTTGATTTGAGCAACAGAAGGTCTTCGAAAAAATTCGTCTTTACCTGCTGGTCTGTTTTGACAGATTTCTGCCATTTTCTGCATTTCCTTCTTGTTAGTTCCTTCTTGAGTTCTTTTCGGGAATTGAGCTTTTTGAGGGAAGTGCTACAGTAGCTAGTGTTCTAATGGAAGTTTATTTGGTGTTAGAACTGAACCTTAAGACTTATTTATCTTGAGTGCACTAATGTTGCTAATGAGATTGTGTGAAGTTTTGTATGAAGGAAAAATTTCAGGTGTATGGAAGGAATGAGTAATGAGATGAAGGATGGACTAAAGCTCAAGTTTGGGGATGCCACGCGTGTCACCCCAAGAAATATCCAAGAAGTACAAGCGTCAAAGCTTGGGGATGCCCAAGGCATCCCCTTCTTCATCAATAAAAATCCCAGGTTTCTTTCAAACACTTCATTTTTATTGTTTCATGCACAGTTGTGTTGTTCTTGGAGCGTCTTCTTTTTCGTTTTCGTTTTGGTTTTTAGTTTGCGTGGTTTGCTTAGTTTGCTGAATAAATTGGTTGGACATCCCCTTTCATACATTGGTGTTCAAATGGTTTGGTTTGGTTTGGAAAAGAGTAGGAAAACTCATGCTTAATGTAACACCCTCGAATCAGGCCTATGCAACTTTTAGCCCTTTCCGCCAAACCCGCATAGAAACGATTCAAGGACGCCCACCAGGCACTTTCGTGCGGGTGGAATTCGAAGTAATACCATTACACAACAGTCCTCGATGGGACCCACAGAACAGATAAATATTCAACAGCGACTCAACGAGTCAAGAATAGAGATATACAATACAAAGATCCAAAACACCTTGAAATCGATACAGTGTCCGAGTACGGACAAGATGCAAATGGGGCTAAGAGCCCTGAAGAATAACCAATGGCGTCCATAACCCTTCCCAGGCCAAGCCGGAAGGGTAACCCTGCTAACGACGTCGATCTCAAACCTGCTAAAACAAAAGGGGTGCCGACAAAAGGGCAAAGGAAAAAGAGGAGCGTCAGTACTGAGGCCAGTAGACGGCGAGGCTAGAATTCGGTGGCTCTTGCCTACATAGGTATGGTGGACTGAGGCGGCAGCGCAGCAGCACTAAACAACCTATAGAGACTCAGTAAAACTAGTGGCTATTAGAGAGGGATAAGAAAGACCTATTCAGATCCTACCTGATACTAACACCAAACATACCCATCCTGGTATTTCCCCCTCGAGACCAAACGAGGAAGTCGGACCAAGGAACTCACACAGTTGGCAGTTTTACTCATTCCATTATAGTTGTGGCACTTACTAGTCAAATATAGATATCATGAGTCATCCTGAAGCATAAGTAGTGGGCAGCTTTAATCAACATTCCGATATAGCTGGAACATTTACTAGTCAGATATAATTGTTCTGAGGAATCCCAAAACCCAGCAATTGTTGGCACTTTTATCACATTCCATTGGAGTTGCAATACTTACTAAGCAGGTATAGTATGACATAAATCACCCAGATCCACCAGTTGTTGGCATTTTTAATATCCATTCCGTTGTAGTTGAATCTGGTTACTAGTCACATATTAAGTCAAATTTATAGCACTACTTTAGTTATGCTTGTCTATGATCGAGATACTATGCTCCAAGTCATCCATAACCGCGGACACGGCTTTCAGAAAGATTTACCCTGCAGGGGTGCACAAATAGCAACACACACACGATCAACCTCGGAAAAACCAAATCAAAACCCAACTGAGGCTTTCACGACAAAGCAATCACAGGATTCATAAAATATTTCAGGGGGCCACCCCACTAAGCTACCCGCAATGAAGTTGGCCGACTCTGGAACGGACCCAGGGTTTGCGTCAATGGCTGTAAACGACTGGGAACCCGAAAGTAGTGACTAGGCTTGTCGATACCGCGAAAACACTCCGTGATCCTAAATAGTACAGGTGCTCCACGCACAATCTTAAATAAAACAGTAAACATGGCATAAGTACAGGATTGTAAATAAAACCCCAAACTAGTTTGTGGCCCCAAGAAATAGAAATGAATCAAGCTCTAGCTCAGGTGGGTCCATAAGGCCTCCCGGATGTGGATAGTGCGAATAATCAAGTAACAGGTATCAAGTACTCGGGGTCCTACGGGACACAAGTGAGCGTGGAAGAACCAAATAACATCTATTGCCCACCGATGCCTCTGCATTAGTTATATCTAGCAATTTAATAGTTGTAATTAAAGACATGATCATCTCCACCATAAAAACATTTGCCAACATTAAGCATCCCCACCAATAAGCATATGTCAGCATTCCAACAACTGTGCTACTTGACAACACGAGATCGCACCTGAGCCAGCAACTACGACTCGCAAGGCCAGCTATCTACCAAACACAGGTAATCGGGGGTGTCCAAGGCAATATAGAGGCTGCACGGGATATAACTGGTACGGAACACTAAAGCATCGCGACACAGATAGAAATAGATCAACAAGAGGAAATAAAGACTATAAATGTAAAATAGGTAGAAGGGGGGAGATACTCGCCTGGGAAACACTACCGACGGATCATAACCGGAGAACTTGTCGATACTCGCATCAACTCATCGTCCTAATCCGCGAAGAAGAAAACACTACAAGAAACACCGGATGCAATATTTAATACTACGGCAGAAGATCCGGAATGATTATGATATGATGCAGATGCGTTGCAATTCGGCAGTATTAAGCGGAACCGGGGTCCCGACAATTAATCATTAGGTTTAAGATGTTTATAAACCCCACAATTTAAATGTAGAATGAACAAAGAAAAACATGGCATTGGTTTGCTACACTATTTAAATGGAGTCCAGACTAAGACTAGAATAGCCCACATATTGACTCCATATTTAATTATGAGGTGAAACGACTATGTGCCCGAAACCCACATGATGAGATGCGAGCATGAACCATTTAATATGCAACAGATATATGTTATATATTACAAAAATAGAGGTCTCGGAAAAGGGGTCACACATCAGGGGTCGAAGGTCTTGGGTGCCGGGGGTTCGGGGTCCGGTCTCAGGGGATCATTCTTCGGACAATGGGAAGTAGATCTTGTCGCATCCGTGGTGTTCGGTGCGGTCTTCGGATACATGTAGAAGAGCTCGTCGTCCGGGGTCTCGGTCATCATTTTCGGGAAGAAGAACTTGTCGATTACAGGTTCCAGGTCGACGGCCTTGTCGTCCGTGATGGCGAACTCAAAGTCTCGTGAAGAAGATCATGTCGTTCCATGGGCTTCGGGAATCTTCGGGGTTCGATCTTTGGGTCGGGGGTCTCGGCGTGTTTAGATACCGGGTCGGAGATCTTGGAATGCCGACTTCGATTGTCGATGACGATCATGATAAGTGATGGCACCGGGTGACCTTGTCAGCGAGATCTGGTCGCACCGAACTGCTTACAACCACCTCGTACCACGACAACATCATCTTCAGAAAAACCATCTCAACACACCACGGACAAAACAAGGCGGGCTTGGGCGTCGCGCGGACATCTACAGGGAAACATAGACGATGTCCCGCGCGTGCTTGACGCAGGGGCGGGCACAACTAGAGCAGGGGAAGGACCACTGCGGGGGCTCGCGCGAGCGTCCATGCGAGGCGGCCGGAGTACACATGGCCCAAGCGGAGGGCGTCATAGCCGACGGACGGTGCCCGGCGGCCGAGGGGGTGTGGGGTTAGTTAGACTAGGGTTTGGATAAACTGGGTAGTAGGCTGCGGCTGGCCGGGCCTTTGGGCCTGGCCGGTGGCGGCCTCCCCAGGTTTTTATAAAAATATGTTTTTATTATATGTTTGTTTTAAAAGCCTTTTGTAAATTATTTTAAGGCAAAACAAGATATCCGGAAAACCCTAGTTGTATAATTTCAAAAAAAAGACGGGGAATATTTAGAAAACAAAACTAGGCTTTTAGAAAATAGTTTTAGACAGAATATGCATGATGACACGACGATGCTCAAATGCAATGTGGCATGATGACATGAGCATGCGGTCGTGATGATGCAATGCACAAAAACACATCGATTTTCTAGTAGTGGTTTTAGCGGGATGCCACAATTCGACACCACTAACAATGGATCTCGCCCTCGATATCCGCCTCGTGGTACCGGGAAGAAGGTCGGTAATCCGAATCTTCTCGCTTCGTGTAGATCCTCGCGACACCACTAACAAGAGGTCGTTGTCCGTGATCGTCGAGAGAACACTCCGGGAAACAAAGGGCGAAGGTAGAGGTATCGGAAGATGAAGCCACCTCTAACTTCCTGAGACGGATTAAAATTGCTGGATCCACCGATTCAATGTACAAGAGTGAATCATAAGAGTAGTCGGATGGTGATCAGTCCATCGCGCACCCAAACCATTACTCTACACACGAATAGGTGAATTATGCAACCAACTCTCGGAATTAGACTGAAGATCTCGACAAACGAGGTTCGGTAACAAAGGAGTGATGCAGGCTCTGCATCAGATCTGGCATAGATGATGTCGTCGCGGAAACACCAGAAGGCACAACAAGGAACAAAGAGAATCCAACAGATGAATGATTCCTCAGATAGCACGAAGACCGGATGTAGAAGCACTGTTACCAAAGGAGGGAGCGAAACCCTGAAGGTATGACGGAAAACCCAACCACGAGAAATCCTGGACTAGAGGAAGGGAAGAGAACAGATCCAAAACACGCAGAGGTAAGAGGAGAACAACAGAGGGGTAAGGAGTAAAAGCAGACCTAATCAGATCTATCCAACCGTTTTTTGCAAATAGTTTTGACACTCTAGATCGTCCGTTAGCTAGGTTATCCTACAGGCTGGACAAGTAGGGTATCGCAACTGCAGAGCTCTGATACCACTCTGTAACACCCTCGAATCGGCCCTATGCAAGTTTTAGCCCTTTCCTCCAAACCCGCATAGAAACGATTCAAGGACGCCCACCAGGCACTTTCGTGCGGGTGGAATTCGAAGTAATACCATTACACAACAGTCCTCGATGGGACCCACAGAACAGATAAATATTCAACAGCGACTCAATGAGTCAAGAATACAGATATACAATACAAAGATCCAAAACACCTTGAAATCGATATAGCGTCCGAGTACGGACAAGATGCAAATGGGGCTAAGAGCCCTGAAGAATAACCAATGGCGTCCATAACCCTGCCCAGGCCAAGCCGGAAGGGTAACCCTGCTAACAACGTCGATCTCAAACCTGCTAAAACAAAAGAGGTGCCGACAAAGGGCAAATGAAAAATAGGAGCGTCAGTACTGAGGCCAGTACACGGCGAGGCTAGAATTCGACAGCTCTCGCCTACATAGGTATGGTGGACTGAGGCGGCAGCGCAGCAGCACTAAACAACCTATAGAGACTCAGTAAAACTAGCGGCTATTAGAGAGGGATAAGAAAGACCTATTCAGATCCTACCTGATACTAACACCAAACATACCCATCCTGGTATTTCCCCCTCGAGACCAAACGAGGAAGTCGGACCAAGGAACTCACACAGTTGGCAGTTTTACTCATTCCATTATAGTTGTGGCACTTACTAGTCAAATATAGATATCATGAGTCATCCTGAAGCATAAGTAGTGGGCAGCTTTAATCAACATTCCGTTATAGTTGGAACATTTACTAGTCAGATATAATTGTTCTGAGGAATCCCAAAACCCAGCAATTGTTGGCACTTTTATCACATTCCATTGGAGTTGCAATACTTACTAAGCAGGTATAGTATGACATAAATCACCCAGATCCACCAGTTGTTGGCATTTTTAATATCCATTCCGTTGTAGTTGAATCTGGTTACTAGTCACATATTAAGTCAAATTTATAGCACTACTTTAGTTATGCTTGTCTATGATCGAGATACTATGCTCCAAGTCGTCCATAACCGCGGACACGGCTTTCAGAAAGATTTACCCTGCAGGGGTGCACAAATAGAAACACACACACGATCAACCTCGGAAAAACCAAATCAAAACCCAACGAGGCTTTCACGACAAAGCAATCACAGGATTCATAAAATATTTCAAGGGGCCACCCCACTAAGCTACCCGCAATGAAGTTGGCCGACTCTGGAACGGACCCAGGGTTTGCGTCAATGGCTGTAAACGACTGGGAACCCGAAAGTGTGACTAGGCTTGTTGATACGGCAAAAACACTCCGTGATCCTAAATAGTACAGGTGCTCCACGCACAATCTTAAATAAAACAGTAAACATGGCATAAGTACAGGATTGTAAATAAAACCCCAAACTAGTTTGTGGCCCCAAGAAATAGAAATGAATCAAGCTCTAGCTCAGGTGGGTCCATAAGGCCTCCCGGATGTGGATAGTGCGAATAATCAAGGAACAGGTATCAAGTACTCGGGGTCCTACGAGACACAAGTGAGCGTGGAAGAACCAAATAACTTCTATTGCCCACCGATGCCTCTACATTAGTTATATCTAGCAATTTAATAGTTGTAATTAAAGACATGATCATCTCCACCATAAACATCTACCAACATTAAGCATCTCCACCAATAAGCATCTGTCAGCATTCCAACAACTGTGGTACTTGACAACACGAGATCACACCTGAGCCAGCAACTACGACTCGCAAGGCCAGCTATCTACCAAACACAGGTAATCGGAGGTGTCCAAGGCAATATAGAGGCTGCACGGGATATAACTGGTACGGAACACTAAAGCATCGCGACACAGATGATCGCCTGGGAAACACTGCCGACGGATCATAACCGGAGAACTTGTCGATACTCGCATCAACTCATCGGACTAATCCGCGAAGAAGCAAACACTAGAAGAAACACCGGATGCAATATTTAATACTACGGCAGAAGATCCGGCATGATTATGATATGATGTAGATGCGTTGCAATTCGGCAGTAATAAGCTAAACCAGGGTCCCAACAATTAATCATTAGGTTTAAGCTGTTATAAACCCCACAATTTAAATGTTGAATGAACAAGGCAAAACATGGCATCGGTTTGCTACACAATTTAAATGGAGTCCGGACTAAGACTAGAATAGCCCACATATTGACTCCATATTTAATTATGAGATGAAGCGACGAAGTGCCCGAAACCCACATGATGAGATGCAAGCATGAACCATTTAATATGCAACAGATATATGTTATATATTATAAAAATAGAGGTCTCGGAAAAGGGGTCACACATCAGGGGTCGAAGGTCTTGGGTGCCGAGGGTTCGGGGTCCGGTCTTAGGGGATCGTTCTTCGGACAACGGGAAGTAGATCTTGTTGTATCCATGGTCTTCGGTGCGGTCTTCGGATACATGTAGAAGAGCTCGTCGTCCGGGGTCTCGGTCATCGTGTTCGGGAAGAAGAACTTGTCGATTCCAGGTTCCAGGTCGACGGCCTTTTTGTCCGTGACGGCGAACTCAAAGTCTCGTGAAGAAGATCATGTCGTTCCATGGGCTTCGGGAATCTTCGGGGTTCGATCTTCGGGTTGGGGGTCTCGGCGTGTTTAGATACCAGGTCGGAGATCTTGGAATGCCGACTTCGATTGTCGATGACGATCATGATAAGTGAGGGCACCGGGTGACCTTGTCAGCGAGATCTGGTCGCACCGAACTTCTTACAACCACGTCATACCACGACCACATCATCTTCAGAAAAACCATCTCAACACACCACGGACAAAACAAGGCGGGCTTGGGCGTCGTGCGGACATCTGCAGGGAAACATAGACGACGTCCCGCGCGTGCTTGACACAGGGGCGGGCACAGCCAGAGTAGGGGAAGGACCACTGCAGGCGGCCAGAGCACACATGGCCCAAGCGGAGGGCGTCATAGCCGACGGAAGGTGGCCGGCGGCCGAGGGGGTGTGGGTTTTGTTAGACTAGTGTTTGGATAAACTGGGTAGTAGGCTGCTGCTGGCCGGGCCTTTGGGCCTGGCCGGTGACGGCCTCCCCAGGTTTTTATAAAAATATGTTTTTATTATATGTTTGTTTTAAAAGCCTTTTGTAAATTATTTTTAGGCAAAACAAGATATCCGGAAAACCCTAGTTTTATAATTTGAAAAAAAAAGACGGGGAATATTTAGAAAACAAAACTAGGCTTTTAGAAAATAGTTTTAGGCAGAATATGCATGATGACACGACGATGCTCAAATGCAATGTGGCATGATGACATGAGCATGCGGTCATGATGATGCAATGCACAAAAACACAACGATTTTCTAGTAGTGGTTTTAGCGGGATGCCACACTTCAGTGGTAAAGAGAGCTTGTTTTTGATTGTGGCCTATGCTCTATCATGCCATGCTTGATATTGTTTTGGCTTTATGCTTAGTATTCTTTGCTGTAGCATGACTTGTTATAAACAATTGAGATTGCTTAATGTGCCTTGGATGAATCATGCGTTGTTTTAGCATATTAAAGTATAGTATTGTCGTATTCTCCTTTGATGCTTTATTTGGGTTGACTTGACACATGCTCACACCATGTTATGACTATCTCAAGTCACCATAAGCCTTTATGATCCTTTGGTTTTCAACTTGTAGTATCACTTTATGCTTTGATCAATGATGTTTTGTCACTCTGCATGATTATGGCCATTATTGCTCTATCGTTTGTCGCTCCCTTACTATTGCTAGCCTTCACTTTCACTGAGTATGGTTTACTCAAATTTCCAACTCCCTAAACCAAATATTGCCAAAGTGTCCACCATACCTACCTATTAGCATCATTTGCTACTTCCGTGCATATTCAATATACCTTGTTTTCTTCCAAATAAAATGTTTGCTTGTTTTGAGAAAGTTAGTTAGTAAAGCTCTCACAAACTTGATGGCACACTTTATTTCTTGCACTTAATAAACCTGAACCATTGTGAACTCTCCATGAAAGTTATATGCTTGCAAATTATAGGCTGGGGATTAGCAGAACCATGCTGTCATGGGGAATACTTTCAACACTTGTAAATATATACCCAGTTGATACCTTGCTCTTTTGTTTGCGGATGTCGTCGGTGTGAAATAAGAGGGGAGCTTGTAAGTCCATGGAGTTATGTATGTGTGTTAGAGAAATGCCTGGGCCGTTGGTATAATCCATGCTGACATGGTGGAAACCTGCAGCGTAACCATAATGATATCTATGAAGCATTCTTGTTATAGAAAAAGAGAGAGAGATAGCTATTGAGAAAAAGAAAAAAAAGAGTTTTATGAAAAGAGGAAAGAGAGAAAAAAGCACCATTTTCCCATGGTAAATAAGAAGATTGCTGAGATACTCATTGTCTGCTTGGCTTGTCATTTTGATATGGGGATTCTTCCGTATCATCGGGCAAGGGGTACCTCGTTGGCGGTTCTCAATGATACGCACATACTTACGATGACAAGAACTTACCAGTTACTAAAGTTGAGTAGCATGAGGAGTGGCCCTCGTACTCAAGGGACTTGGGATTTTCAGTTTATGGTCTGTCAAGCATATAACTCAGATTGGATCTCACTTTGACCTTAACCACATTAAAGATGCTTATGATAGGGGCAATGAGAGCTCAAAGCTAATGGGTACCATACTTTTAGCATTTGGAAGACTTTCAAACTATTCAAAACCTTTTCATTTCCTTGTTGAGTCTCCACGTATTCTTTGAGCACTTTCTTGAGAGCATAGTGGCCATTCTTAGTTCTATGTGCATTGTCCTAAGACTTGTTGATTGATGCATACCTTGATATTGCTTGTTTTAAACTATTTGTATCTAGTCACTCTTGTGAACTTTGAAGGTGTCCTATGCATTTATGTTTGCTACTCTTTGAGGGACAAGCTGAATGCCACTATGCTATGTTTTCTTTATGTGAAAAAAACAAACGTCTTGCAAGGCATTGTTATTCATGAATCTTTTGTTTGTGCCTTTTCATGTTGCATCATAGTTTCTTTGTCTTATTGCTAGAACTTTGTCTTTCATGTTATGATTGAAGTACTATGATCCCATCTTTGAATGTTTTGCAAATACTTCGATCAAGTCTTTTATGGTGCATGTCACCTCAAAAATTATTCTTTCTTTTTATCACTTACCTACTCGAGGACGAGCAGGAGTTAAGCTTGGGGATGTTGATACATTGCAAATGTATCTATAATTTTTGATGCTCCATGCTTGGTTTTATCCACTTTCTTGTGTTTTGTCCACACTTTGGAGTACTTTTCATATGATTTCTTGGACTAACCTATTAACAAGAGTCACAGTACCAGCTGCCTGTTTTCTGCTGTTTTTGGTTCCAGGAAAGTCAGAAAATGAATATTCTCGGAATTGGACGGGACAAAAGCCAAAGTGCCTATTTTTCCAGAAGACTCCAGGAGCCAGAATACGAGACGGAGGAGGGCCAGGGGCTGGCCACACCACCCCTAGGCGCGGGATGGGCCTGGCCACGCCAGGGCATGGTGTAGTGGCCCTAGGCACCCCCTCGGTCTCCCTCTTCGGCTATAAGAAGCCTTCTGACCTAAAAACTTCGGGGGGTTCGACGTTTTTCCACGAAAAGTTCCGCTGCGCTGCTGCCACCGAAGGGCAGATTCGGGGGAAAGAAAGTCTCTGTTCCGGCACCCTGCCGGGACGGGGAAGTGCCCCCGGAGCCATCTCCACCATCATCTCCATCGACCATCCATGTTCCCCCATCTATGAGTGAGTAATCCCCCGTTGTAGGCTATGGTAGGGATTGGATGAGATCGTTCATGTAATGGCATCAGATTGTTAGGGCATGGTGCCTAGTATCTTTTATTAGTGCTTTATGACTTTGTTGCAACTTGTTGTGCTTAATGCTTGTCACTAGGGCCCGAGTGCCATGATTTCAGATCTGAACATGTTATTGATTCATTATGATAGTATTGTTTTTGGTCTTATCTACAAGTTGTATACACACGTCGTTGTCTGGAACCTATGGCCCCGAAGTGACAGAAATCGGGATAACCGGAAGGGAAAGGCTTTGATGTGAGGATCACATGTGTTCACAGAGTGTTAATGCTTTGCTCTGGTGCTCTATTAAAAGGAGCACCTTAATTGCCAGTAGTTCCCTAGAGGCCCCGCTGCAAACGGGCTGGCAGGACAAAAGATGTTGTGCAAGTTCTCATTGCGAGCACGTATGAATATATATGGAACACATGCCTAGGATTGTCTAGTACTTGGGTGCTTTATCTTATTTATCTGCAATTGCCCTATGTTCTGATTGCCATGTGAATTGTCTTGTCCATGCAATGCACGTCCATCCATCCCTATGCCTACCGCACTCGAATCCCACTGTTTACTGCTTTTGCTACTACTGTCTTTGCTTTGCTACTGCTGTTACTTTGCTATTCCTACTACAAAACTATTGCTACTGATAAACTGATGTGAGCAAGATTGTTTCCAGGTGCAGCTGAATTGACAACTCAGTTGTTAAGGCTGATAAATATTCTTTGGCTCCCCTTGTGTCGAATCAATAAATTGGGTTTCACTTCCCTCGAAAATACTGCGATACACCCCCTATACTTGTGGGTCATCAGCTGCCTACAAGCTCCTCCTTTGGCCGTGCCCTCCTCGACACGGGCGAGCTCTGCCCTTCGCTCCCTAGCTCCGGCCTTCCCATCCTCTGCTTCCCGGTGACCGCACGCAAGTCGGCCGTGTCGCCCTCGTCTGTCTCCATGGCTGCTGACCCTATTGTTCCGCACGTCGCGAGTCGTTTCCCACCCCCATGCCCCTGTCCACTCGTTCTCTGGTGGTTCTGTGCAGGTGAAGTGGTGGTGGGGGATGTACTACCGTTGCTACCCGACGTACTGGACCAAGTGCAACTTCAGGTGCCCAATTGTGGCTCCCCGGTGATGTGAATCTCGTTTGAGGATGTCAGATGTGTCTGTCTTGTGTCGTGGTGAAGAGATGCTGCTAACCAAGACCCCTTGTAGACTCGAAGAGCCCCGATCTCAGAACCGAAGCCCGAACCCTAGCATCGGCTTCATGCTCTCCTTCATGGACGACAAGACCCTATTCCTGGAGCCCGAAGGCCGATCCCGCCAGGCCGAACCCGAACCCCTCGGAACCCAAGTTCGTCGAACCCTAATGTGATCCCCTTTCCGAGACCCCTATTTTTTATATATGACATCTATATTGTTGCATATGAATTGAACATGCTTGCATACATATTGTGGTATGTGGCATTATGCCGATTCACCTGATAATTAAATATGGAGACCATATGCGGACAAATCTAGTCTTATATTGGCTCCATTTAAATTTGTATAGTGAATTGATGCCATGTTTTTCCTTGTTAATCCAACATTTAAACTGCGGGGTATCTAAACAACATGAATCATCTAATTAATTGTCGGGACCCTGGTTCCGCTTAATATTACCTAGCTATATCACATGTTTGCCATGTCATACATCATACATGCATCATGCTCGATCTTCTGCCGTAGTATTAAATAGTGCATCCGGTGTTTGTTTTTGTGTTTGCTTCTTCACGGATTAGGCTGTTGAGTGGATGCGAGTATCGACAAGTCCTTCGGATATGTATCTTCGGCAGTGTTTCCCAGGAAAGCATTCTCCCCCTTTCTACCAATTTTGTATTTATAGTCTTTATTTCCTCCTGTTGATCTATTGCTATCCGTGTCGCGATGCTTTGGTGTCCCGTACCAGATATATTCCGTGCAGCCTTTATATTGCCTTGGACACCTCCTATTACCTGTTGTTTGGTAGATAGATGGTCTTGCGAGTCGTAGTCGCTTGCTCAGGTGCGATCCCGTGTCGTGAAGTACCACATAGTTGTTGGAATGTTGTCATATGCTTTATGGTGGAGATGATCATGACTTTAAATACAACTTGATTAATTGTTGGGATAGATATAACCAATGCAGAGGCAGCGGTGGGAAATAGCAAATATTTGGTTTTTAATCGCTCACTTGTGTCCCGTAGGCCCCGAATACTTGATACATGTTCCTAGACTATCGCACTATCCGCATGTGGGACCATGAATCCCCTTAGCCAGAGCTTGATTCATTTCTTATTTCTTGGGGCCACAAAGTAGTTTGGGGCTTCATTACTATCTTGTACTTATGCCATGTTTTACTTCTTTATTTACGATTGTGCGTGGAGCACTTGTACTGTTTTGGAACGTGGAATGTTTTAGCAGTATCGACAAGCCCAGTCACACTTTTGGGTTCCTAGTCGTTTATAGCCATTGACACAAACCCTGGGTCCGTCTCGGAGCCGGCCAACTTCGTTGCGGGTAGCTTAGTGGGGTGTCCCCCTGAAATGATTTATGAATCATGTGATTGCTTTATCGTGAAAGCCTCGTTGGGTTTTGATTTGGTTTTTCCGAGGTTGATCGTGTGTGTGTTGCTATTTGTGCACCCCTGTAGGGTAAATCTTTCTGAAAGCCGTGTCCGTGGTTATGGACGACTTGGAGCATAGTATCTCGATCATAGACAAGCATAACTAAAGTAGTGCTATAAATTCGACTTAATGTGTGACTAGTAATGAGCTTCACTACAATGGAATGGATAATAAAAGTGCCAACAACTGGTGGAACTGGGGTGTATCGTGTCTTGTTATACCTACCTAGTAAGTATCACAACTCCAATGGAATGAAATAAAAGTGCCAACAACTGCTGGGTTTGGGATGTCACATGCTAATTGTATCTGACTAGTAAGTACTGCAACTACAACTGAATGATTAACTAAAACTTCCCACTACTTATGCTATCAGGATGCCTCATGCTATCTATATATGACTAGTAAGTGCTTCAACTACAATGGAATGAATAAAACTGCCAATTGTGTGAGTTCCTCAGTTTGACTTCCTCGTTAGTCTCGAGGGGGGAATACCAGGATGAGTATGATTGGTGTTAGTATCAGGTTGGATTCGAATAGGTCTTTCTTACCCCTCTCTAATAGCCGACAGATGTATCGAGTCTCTATAGGTTGTTTAGTGCATGTTGCGCTGCTGCTTCAGTCCACCATACCTATGTAGGTGAGAGCCGCTAAATTCTAGCCTCGCCGTGTACTGGCCTCAGTACTGACCGCTCCCTTTTTCCTTTGCCCTTTGTCGGCACCCCTTTTGTTTTAGCAGGTATGAGACTGATGTCGTTAGTAGGGTTACCCTTCCGGCTTAGCCTGGGCAGGGTTATGGATGCCATTGATTTATTCTTCAGGGCTCTTAGCCCCATTTGCATCTTATCCGTACTCATATGTTGTATCGTTTTCAAGGTGATTTGGATCTTTGTATTGTATATCGGTATTCTTGACTCATGGAGTCGTTGTTGTATATAAATGTTCTGTGGGTTCCATCGTGGACTAATGTGTAATGATATTACTTCGTTTTCCACCCGCACGCAAGTGCGCGGTGGGCATCTTTGAATCGTTTCTATGCGGATTTGGCGGGAATCGCTAAAATCTGCATAGGGCCGATTCGAGGGTGTTACAGGTTGTCCTTCTATCTCTAGCTCGATCTGGTTGGCATTTTTATTGCCCTTTCAAATACTCCTACGTAGTTTAATTTGTCCTCAGTCTGTATGGTCATAGTTTATTCTACGCTAGATCATTGTTCCTAAATACCTTCGGCAATTTTTGATGTCAATATGTTTGCTGAAACACATAGGAATATATAGTTTTTGTACTTCATCTATATGTTTCGTGCTTTTTTTAATAATAACCAACCTTGTATGTCATAATTAAACAGATGGGTAGATTTTGGATAGAGATTGCTCCATTAGGCAGCGCTAAACGTATCCTTGATGTTCTACGATTTATGGGATTTGTGAGAGATCATTGTGACAACTCAAAAGTACATTGCCCCTGCCAGTTGTGTGCGAATCGTAGGGTGCTGCCTCAAAGTATAGTGGAAGACCATATTTTTACATTTGGGATGCTTAGCACATATGTTAGATGGGTATTTCATGGTGAACCATATGATCCTCCATATGAACCGGGGGTAACACATCTTTATCATCAATATCAAGTAGGGGAAGCAGATGTTGATCAACTAGATCAACTGACAGAGGCAACTCCTGAGCATCTAGATCAACTTGGAGAAGGGGGGAGAGAAAAAGCGTAAGCTGCATGAAACAGGATTCATTTCTGGTACTACCACTATGCCAGATGACAAGGTATACCTGTAGAACGACAAATGTTCAGGTTGTGTGTCTTTCATGTTTGTCTATAAACGTATCTTTTAATCTACTAACCGCAGAAGCAGACGACCGAAGAGGACTTTGATGGTAATGACGATGAAATATTCATTGATGAGCCTATACCTGAGGCTGTGGATTGGGTACACTGGGTCTGGATGGATTTAATGCTGGGCTACTGATCATCAGGGGTGTACTTTTGGTGCCGTTCATGACCACTAGCCTAGATGCAAAACTCTTGGGGTGTAGAGCTATCCCATGATTGGTTCGCTACTATCGTAGTTCTGTAATATGGAGCTACCTTATTATGATTTCTAGGCCTTTGTTACAAGAACTGTAATTGGAAACTAGTTCGTATATTAGTATATATGAAGTATATGTGTGTTTGTGTGTGTTTCTAGTCTGAAATCCGAGCTTATCATTTTATCGGTTCCTAAACTGTTTTTGAGGCCCCAGCGCTAGTGCCCTATGCTGCAATTACCACTGTCTTGTCCACTGCTCCGTGAGACGAATCAGCGAAGGATAATAAGCTGGGACCAATTTGATTCGAGGAGGGGCGATTTTCTCTGTCCCTGGAGAGGAACCCGGGAGAACTAGTACTGGTAGCAAGGGAAGGAGGAGGTTGGATCGGTCAATTATCTCACCCACTTGATGTGTGACCTGCTTTAACTCACCCCTGACGTGGGTCCGGCTTGAAACAGTTGTAGGCCACCACGTGATAGCTAGGATCAAAAATTCGGGATTCTCTCTCGGCAAAATGTTCCCGCCACTGCCACTTAAAAATACTTACTGTAGGAAAAAGTGTAGTGCCCAGCCCTACTACTGCTAGTACTACTACTCCCCTGCCCATGCCTTTCTACCGACGACAAGACAAGAAACCATCACTAGCTAGCTCACATCCAACAAGCAACTGTTGGAACTTGTGCAACCTTTGATTGGGGAGTTCTTGTTGAAATAGGTGGGTGTATTTGCTCACCTCGAAATCCGGCTTTGCTTAATTTGCTTCCGATTGGGCCATTGGGGGTACTATTAGTACTAGGAGTAGTAGTATTCGGTATGCTTTGATTGTGGAGTTCTTGCTTATTTCTCACCTCGGAATCACCTAATCAGGATATTTTTCCTCTTCTCTAATCGATTGAGTCAATTGGGTGGGGTGGGGGTGGTGGTGGGGATGGGGGTGGGGTGGGAGGAGGTGGTACTGATTTCGTATGGATTCCGGATCAGGGCATGGTCACCGTTGTTCTGATTGGGGCATTTGGTCGGGTTCGATTTCAGTGTTCTTCACTTCTGTAACCTTTAGTTGCTACTCGTAATGTGCAATGAATTTTGCGTCAAATTCTGTACGGAGAACTATGGGTCAGTGGCGCGCAGGGCCCTTACGGACAGGGATGGTCCCGTCAGTTCCCTTAAAAGTTGCCTAAAAAAGGTAATGTAGCAGTATATTCGTTGCGCTCTTCCATTCTTTGCAGTGCTGAAAGTGGTTGGCTGCAACCTGGATATATCCTTGTGCTAAAAGTTGTCTCTGTCTGCATCCTGTTTTTGTGGAAGCCTCTGTGACACCATCTCTTCTTCATTTACTGTAGCACGGTGGTACATACCTGCGAACGTGCGGTGCTCTAGGTGCGGCAAATAGGATGGTACCCCCACATGCTGCAGGATTCGGCGAGTACCACTACTCACCAAAAAACAAGCGCAAGGCCACCGACCAGCTGGGAGGGCTAATGGCTCAGTGTTGATGTAGAGCTCATTGGGGAACCCCAAGAGGAAGGTATGATGAGCACAGCAGCAAGTTTCCCTCAGTTATGAAACCAAGGTTTAATCGAACCAGTAGGAGCAAGGAAACACCCCAAAGGTGTTGCTAGCTGAGCCTTGGGAGGGCGCACTACCGGTGCTAGTAGCAACGTGGATACCTGCACAACACAACCACATAACTTTGTCCAAAACTTGCGATGAGGTCGTCAATCTCACCGGTTTTGCTGAAAACAAAGGATTAACCGTATCGAATGGAAGGAAGTAATAGTTTGCAGAAAGTAAACACAAAGCAGTAAACAGTTTGTAGATTGTATGTAAAAGAAAGGACCGGGATCCATAGTTCACTAGAGGTGGCTCTCCTTAAGATAGATAACATGCTGGGTGAACAAATTACAGCGGGGCAATTGACAAACATCGAGAAAGCAATACATGCATATACTAATCATCTCGACTCCTTTGGAACTTGATTGGGCATTGCAACATTATACATAGACCGCCATCCAACTGCATCTATGACTAATAATCCACCTTCAGGTTATCATCCGAACCCCCTCTAGTATTAAGTTGCAAGCAACAGATTATTGCTTTACGAATTGCGTGTAAAGTAAACAATACGATTGTTCTATGAACAAATGATTGTTGTTTTCTCCCTAGTAGCAACAACACATCTAGTACCTTAGAGATTTCTGTCACTTCTCCAGATTAACAGAGGCATGAACCCACTATCAAGCAAAAATACTAACTCTTTGAGTTGCTAGCATCTACTTGGCCAAGCTAGCTACTAACAATGGAAAGCATGCAAGATCACAAATAACAAAGACATGATAGAATCAATAATCAATCTGAAATAGCATCTCAATATCCATCGGATCCTCGCAAACACAACATGCAGAATTACAAATAGATAATCTTGATCATGAACGGAGCTCACAAGATCTAGACATGAAAGCACAAAGGAGGAGAACCAGCCATCTAGCTACTACATGGACCCGTAGTCAAGAGATGAACAACTCACGCATCACACCGGAGGCTTGCATGGTGATGAAGAAGGCCTCTAGCGTGAATTCCCCTCTCTGGCAGGGTGCCGGGAAGAACTTCAGATCCCTCCTAATCTAGGGACCGAGACGACGGAGGCTACAAACTCTTTCGTGGATTTTTGATCGGGTACTTAGGGTTTTCGTCCTGAGGGCATCTTATAGGCAGAAGGAGAGGCCGAGGGGGTGCTGGGGTCGGCCAGATCATCCCCTGGCGTGGGCCAGGCCTGGCCGCGCGTCCAGGTGGTGTGGCCAGCCCCCAGCCCTTCTCCGGCTCGTATTCTGGCATCAGATGTCTTCCGGAAAAATAGGCACTTTCGCTTTTGTCCCGTCCAATTCCGAGAATATTGATTTTCTGACTTTCCTTGAACCAAAAACAGCAGAAAACAGGCAGCTGGCACTGTGGCTCTTGTTAATAGGTTAGTCCAAGAAATCATATGAAAAGTACTCCAAAGTGTGGACAAAACACAAGAAAGTAGATAAAAGCAAGCATGGAACATCAAAAATTATAGATACATTTGCAATGTATCAACATCCCCAAGCTTAACTCCTGCTCGTCCTCGAGTAGGTAAGTGATAAAAAGAAATAATAATTTTTGAGGTGACATGCACCATCAAAGACTTGATCAAAGTATTTGTAAAACATTCAAGGCTGGGATCATAGTACTTATATCATAACATGAAAGACAAAGTTCTAGCAATAAGACAAAGAAACTATGATGCAACATGAAAAGGCACAAACAAAAGATTCATGAATAACATTGCTTTGCAAGACGTCTGTTTGTTTCACATAAATAAAACATAGCATAATAGTATTCAGCTTGTCCTTCATAGAGTAGCAAATATAATTGCATAGCACACCTTCAAAGTTCATAAGAGTGACTAGATACAAATAGTTTAAAACAAGAAATATCAAGTTATGCATCAATCAACTAGTCTTGGGACAATGCACATAGAACTAAGAATGGCCACTATGCTCTCAAAGTAGGTGCATAAAGATAGAAGGTGGAGACTCAATATAATGGTGGAAGAAAGGCCTTCATAGAAGGACGCAGAGATTCAAGTTTCATAAAGAGCTTCCAAAAATTATGGTACTTATAGCTTTCATCTCTCATTGCCCCTATCATAAGCATCTTGAAGTGATTAAGGTTAAAGTGAACAAACTATGGTGTACATGCTTGACGAAGTATAAGTTAGAAATCTCATGTCCCTTGAATACGAGGGCCGCTCCTCATGCTACTCAAGTTTAGTCACCGGTAAGTTCTCGTCATTGTAAGTACATGTGTATCATAGAGAACCGCTAACGGGGTACCCCTTGCCCGATGATACAGAAGAATCCCCATATAAAAATGACAAGGCAAGCAGACAACGAGCATCTCAACAATCTTTTTATTTACCATGGGAATATGGTGCTTTTTTCTCTCTTTCCTCTTTTCATAATCTCTTTTTTTTCTTTTTCTCCTTTTTTCTCAATATAGGACTCTTTTTTTATAAGAAGAATGCTTCATAGACATCTCATTATGGTTACGCTGCAGGTTTCCACCATGTCAGCATGGATTAGACCAGCGGCCCAGGCGTTTTTCTAACACGTATACATAACTCCATGGACTTACAAGCTCCCCTTTCATTTCACACCGACGACATCCATAGACAAAAGAGCATGATATCAACTAGGTACAAAGTACTAGTGCAATGTTGAAAGTGTTCCCCATGACAGCATGGTTCTGCTAAGTACCAACAAATAAGTGCAAGCATATACAACATAGACGACATAATGGTTCAAGTTTATTAAGGGCAAGAAAAGTAAAGTATGGCATCAAGTTTGTGAGAGCTTTAATCACTAGTTTTCTCATAACAAGTTTAATTTGGAAGGTAAATAAAAACATGAATATACTTGGAATAGCTTAAGCTAGTAGGTAGGTATGGTGGACTCTTTGGAATAACTTGGTTTAGGGAGTTGGATGCATGAGTGGAACTCATACTTGGTTGTGGAGGCTAGCAAAAGACTGGGAGCGATAAACTAAGAGAGCAATAATGGCCATAATCATGCAAAGCGACAAAACATCATTGATCAAAGCATAAAGTGATACTACAAGTTGAAAACTAAAGGATCATAAAGGCTATGGTGACTTTGGATAGTCATAACATGGTGTTATCATGCGCCAAGTCAACCCAAATAAAGCATCAAAGGAGAATACCACTATAATATGCTTTAATATGCTAAAACAACGCATGATTCATCCAAGGCACATTAAGCAATCTCAATTTTTTATAACAAGGCATGCTACAGAAAAGAATACTAAGCATAAAGCGAAAACAATATCAAGCATGGCATGACAAAGCATAGGCCACAGTCAAAAACAAGCTCTTTTTACCACTTAAGCATGAGATTTCCTACTCTTTTCCAAACCAAACCAAACTATTGAAAACCAATGTATGAAAGAGGGGGTCCAACCAATTTATTCAGCAAACTAAGAAGACAAAAGCAAACAAAAAACCAAAACGAAAACGAAAAAGAAGACGCTCCAAGAACAACACAATTGTGCATGAAACAATAAAAATGAAGCGTTTGGAAGAAACCTGGGATTTTTATTGATGAAGAAGGGGATGCCTTGGGCATCCCCAAGCTTTGATGCTTGTACTTCTTGGATATTTCTTGGGGTGACACACGTGGGATCCCCAAGCTTAAGCTTTAGTCCATCGTTCATCTCATTACTCATTCCTACCATACACCTGAAATTTTTCCTTCATACAAAACTTCACACAATCTTTATTAGCAACATTAGTGCACTAAATATAATAGGTCTTTAGGTTCATTTATAACACCAATAAACTTCCATTAAAACACTAGCTACTGTATTACTTCCCTTAAAAAGCTCAGTTCCCCAAAAGAACTCAAAAAGGAACCAACAAGAAGCAAATGCAGAAAATGGTAGAAATCTGTCAAAACAGACCAGCAGGTAAAGACGAATTTTTTCGAATACCTTATGTTGCTCAAATCAAAAAGTGTTGAACTAACGAAATTAGATAACAACCTGGGGAAGAAGCACAAAAACTCACGCCTCAATAAGACGTATAGAAATTTTACACAAATTTGTATGGTGAAGCACAGAAATCTGTTTCAGGACAACAACTTTCCTAATCATTACTTCTCTCTCATTAGAGGTTACTCTTGGCACAAAAAGCAAATAAAAAGGATAAGGAGTGGTTTACAGAGGTAATAACTTCCAAGACTCATCTAAAAAATTTGGGTTATCTCCCAATAAGTACTTTTATTTAACGTCTTTAAGTTAGGCATAAGAAGCAAGAAAAAAAATCAAGTGTTCTCAAATGAAGAAGCATTAAGATTAATACCAGAAAATTCTTCAACAAGGCAAGGTATATCATCCAAATAAGTTCTAGAGGATCCTCTCTCAATGCTCTTAGGTTCACTATTTTCATCAAAAGGGTTTTCAGGAACAATCCAATCAAGATTCTTTTCTATGGCTTCATGTATTTCTACTAGTTTAAAGGGTATTGGTATCTTAGGTTCCTCCCCATTAGGTTCGGTTTTGTTCATCTTTTCTCATGTACCAATAACATCTACACATGAGCCTAGCATATTGAAACGTTCAAAGACTTTTCTAGCTTCCTTGGCAACATCATAGAACTCCTTAAACAAAGTTTCTAGAATAAAATCCATCTTTTCAGGGTCCTCAATTTTTTTAAGCTTAAGAAACATTACTTGCATTAAGGGGTTGAGGTTAAAAAACCTAGCTTCTAACATGTGAATTAAAGAAGCTGCAGCAATCACATAGTTTGGAGCAAGTTCTGCAAGGGATCTATCCTTAGTATCTTCATGCTTACTAACATGATTAAAGAATTCTTCAATATTATCTTTCCCAATTATAGATCCACTACCAATTGAAAGGTCTTTCAGGGTGAATTTAGGGATCAACATGCTGAGCTAAGGAAGAGGCAACAACTAAAGGAGACTAATTTGTAGTGTTTTTGCAACTAAAGAAAGCAAACTTGTAGAACTAATTTTTTGTGTGTTTTTTATAAAGAAACAAGCAAATAAAACAAAAGTAAACTAAGCAACACAAAAATAACAAAGTAAAGAGATTGGTTATGAGGGACTCCCCTTGTGAAGATGTCCTTGACTCCCCGGCAACAGCGCCAGAAAAGTGCTTGATGGCTCAGTGTTGATGTAGAGCTTGTTGGGGAACCCCAAGAGGAAGGTATGATGAGCACAGCAGCAAGTTTCCCTCAGTTATGAAACCAAGGTTTAATCGAACCAGTAGGAGCAAGGAAACACCCGAAAAGTGTTGCTAGCTGAGCCTTGGTAGGGCACACTACCGGTGCTAGTAGCAACGTGGAGACCTGCACAACACAACCACAAAACTTTGTCCCCAACTTGCGATGAGGTTGTCAATCTCACCGGTTTTGCTAAAAACAAAGGATTAAACGTATCGAATGGAAGGAAGTAATAGTTTGCAGAAAGTAAACACAAAGCAGTAAACAGTTTGTAGATTGTATGTAAAAGAAAGGACCGGGATCCATAGTTCACTAGAGGTGGCTCTCCTTAAGATAGATAACATGCTGGGTGAACAAATTACAGCGGGGCAATTGACAAACATCGAGAAAGCAATACATGCATATACTAATCATCTTGACTCCTTTGGAACTTGATTGGGAATTACAACATTATACATAGACCGCCATCCAACTTCATCTATGACTAATTATCCACCTTCAGGTTATCATCCGAACCCCCTCCAGTATTAAGTTGCAAGCAATAGATTATTGCTTTACGAATTGTGTATAAAGTAAACAATATGATTGTTTTATGAACAAAGGATTTTTGATTTCTCCCTAGTAGCAACAGCACATCTAGTACCTTAGAGATTTCTGTCACTTCCCCAGATTACCAGAGGCATGAACCCACTATCGAGCATAAATACTAACTCTTGGAGTTGCGAGCATCTACTTGGCCAAGATAGCTACTAACAACGGAAAGCATGCAAGATCACAAATAACAAAGACATGATAGAATCAATAATCAATCTGAAATAGCATCTCAATATCCATCGGATCCCCGCAAACACAACATGCAGAATTACAAATAGATGATCTTGATCATGAACGGAGCTCACAAGATCTAGACATGAAAGCACAAAGGAGGAGAACCAGCCATCTAGCTACTACATGGACCCGTAATCCAGAGATGAACTACTCACGCATCACACCGGAGGCTTGCATGGTGATGAAGAAGGCCTCCAGGGTGAATTACCCTCTCCGGCAGGGTGTCGGGAAGAGCTTCATATCCCTCCCGATCTAGGGACAGAGACGACGACGGCTACAGACTCTTTCGTGCGGGATTGGGTACTTAGGGTTTTCGTCCCGAGGGCATCTTATAGGCGGAAAGAGAGGCCGAGGGGGTGTTGGGGTCGGCCAGACCACCCCCTGGCGCGAGCCAGGCCTGGCCACGCGGCCAGGTGGTGTGGCCGGACCGCAGCCCTTCTCCGTCTCGTATTCTAGCATCAGATGTCTTCCGAAAAAATAGGCACTTTGGCTTTTGTCTCGTCCAATTCCGAGAATATTCATTTTCTGACTTTCTTGGAACCAAAAACAGTAGAAAACAGGCAACTAGCACTGTGGCTCTTGTTAATAGGTTAGTCCAAGAAATCATATGAAAAGTACTCCAAGGTGTGGACAAAACACAAGAAAGTAGATACAACCAAGCATGGAACATCAAAAATTATAGATACATTTGCAATGTATCAAGGGCCCAGCTTAAAGATAAATGTATTTGTTCTTAATACCCTTATTACCATTGTGCAGACAGATTTAAGTATTACCCGCTTGGTGTGATGCATGCTTATCAGATGGTTAGAAACATATGTGTGATTTTATTAATTCTGGCACTGTATTTATGTGAATCCATTTCTGGATATGTCAGACTGTCTCATACAGTCAGTATATGACTACTATGTACTGTACTCCCTCGTCCCAAGGCTTAGGCATATACTGTTTTTTTTTAAAAGTCAAGCGACGGAAAGTTTGACCAACTTTACATAGTATTGAACTGTTGAGCTCTGTTGCTATTTATGCAGATTGAAGGTGTTGCTGCGGAGGCTGAGGCTGCTATAGAGGCTAGTAGATTTCTGATGCCCGCACCAAAAGAGGACATCCTCTACACAACGAGGAAGCGCCAACACAGTACCCAGGTGGGCAGTGACCTCTCTAAGAAGTGGGTATAATTTGGAAATCCACAATTTCACATGTTACGATTTTCCATGTTATTTTTATCAGCTAGTACTATATGTTTACGCTCATTAGAAGTTCACAAAAATAAAATCTGTTTGCTTTATAGGCAATGGTTTTTTCTTATATTATTAGATTTACTTGCTCTTTACATAATTTAACCTTTCCACTTAATTTCAATCAGTACCACGCACCAACTTCTCAGCCCTTTTTGCTACCCTCCTCTTGTCAAGCTTGTGGATTGAAAGGGGGCCCCTGTATGCCACTCCAAAGGCAGAGGGATGAAAAATGGTGCTTGGCCACCCTTCACAAAGGTTACCCATGGTATCAGGTATGGATTCCAAGTGGTCTAGACCGACTTGATGTAAGATCTTGGATCTCACTTTTTTTAGGTCTCCTTACTTCTCTATCAATTTTCTCATGAAGGTTGTCCCTTGTGTCGCTCGCCCCATTAATGTTCGGAAATGAAAAGTTTCTAACTCTGTATAGCGAGGGCCCTAAAGGTATGCGGCAACTATATGATGTGGATGTCTCCTAGACAATGGCCACCACTTATTTTTGGGTGGCCGAGGTTGGTCCAAGTATGTCCGTGAGAATGGTCTGAAGCAGGGGGACAAGGTAACATTCGATTTTAGCAAGCCTAGGCAGATACTTGCACGCCATTGTACACCTGTTGACCGAAGGACCAAGAACAGAGGTAGTACTAATAAATTTGATTATGTACTCATCGCAACCTCTAATGATTTTCTTGTGACTAACTGTTCTGCACCATTGTCTTTACTCATCATATGACCCTGACCACTTCTGCAGTCCGCTTCCCCTTATGTACCACCCAGAAGGGTGCCAACATCAAGCTGCCGGCACCAGCAGCGGCCCCAGTTCCTAAAACGGCACATGTTAACCTCAGTAGGAGAAAGAATAGAGGTAGTAACTTAATTCACTTGTATATTCTCATCTCTGTCTAGGAGTTACTATTGTATAAGAAACCATTTTGCTTGTCCACATATCATATGCCTCTCTGACCACTCCTGCAGTCCCCTTACCTACCCCTTAGAAGGTAACCATCACCAAGTTGCTGGCACCCCCAACGGCACTGGCCCTAGTTCCTGCTCCGGCACCTGTTGACCTAAGTAGAAAGAATGGAGGTAGTAACTTAATTTGCTTGTATACTCATCATGTCCTCTGATCACTGTCTTGTGAGTAACTGTTGTATAAGAGACCATTTTGCTTGTACACTTCTCATCTGCCTATACCATCCCTGCAGTCAGCTTAGCTACCCCTCAGAAGGAATCTAGCATCAAGCTGCTGGCGCCGGCATCGCTTCTGGGCCTTCTGGCTCCTGCACCAGCCCCTCTACAATTAGTGGCACCATCTCCTACACCAGCACCCGCCCCAGCACAGGCACTAGCACAAGCACCTTCATCACCCCGGGCAGCACCTTGTCAAACCATATCCTACATATGTGTCATCACAAGGTCGCACCGGATTATGTTTGTGAGTATATGGCGGCAGATAAACTGTTCTGAATGTCTTCTCAAGTTTCACAAGATTCAGTGCATCGCTCTTAGTAATTATGCGTCTATCTCTTGCTTTGACTCAGAAATTGCCTAAGAGTGCCACAAAGCAACTCTAGGCCAGACGAAAGGGCACAAAAGTCTTCTCTATGCAGAGCGAAGGATTGCTTCGAGGGACTCTACACCATTAACTCGACTGATGGGTGCTGGCAGCTACTTCTAGGTGGATCAAGTTCTGGAAAGCAGCCAAACTTACTATTGGAAGAATGGTCAAGGTCGATGTATCTCACGGCATGATGTTCATGAACTTCCTAGCTGTCTAGCTCTTTGTTCGCATGCTATTGTAATTAATTATGTGGTTGTCTTATCTCCACTGATCATATATGGGTGGTAAAACTGTGATAACCTTTTGCTAGATTGGAGCTATGACTAGTATGTACTGGTATGGTATATCTGTATCTATATGACGGTTCCCTATATGAGCAAATATTATGACAATGATTGTGTTGTGATCCAGTGTGTTTGGAGAAAAGGGGAAACTGATCGTGTGGCATGGTTTTTAGAGCTGAAACAAGAATTGTCTCTCTCTGTAGTGATATTGAATTTTAGTGTTTGTATTGCTGAATCAGTCACTTTGAAATGCTTCTGAATTGGTCAAGTGCTGTTGAATAGGAACTAGGAATCTGTTGATTTTTTATGTCTTATTATTCTGTACTCCTTAATCTTGAAAATGGTATTGAATTTGTCAAAATTTACGTCGTTGCTGCTGGTTGCTTGCTCTAGAGATTGCCTTTGTGTCTTCGGAACTGTTGGATGCATTTTTGACAGAGATGAGAGGGTAAAGATATACAGCGTGATTTCACCAAGTGGAGTCATTGGATACCAGCCCTGTTTTGGCACATGTGGTGTGTGTTCATTAGATATTTTTACATGAATATCTGTCAAAGGAATTATCGCTTTTTTTCCTCCCTCGAAGAGGTCTATGTTTGAATCTGGCAAGACACAGCCCAGTAAAATTTGAGATAGGAGCACATTGACCATATCCCAAAATCTTTTTAATTTGGCCTTTTTGGCAGTGCCCCCACCTCTAAAAAACTCTGCCTACCCATGTTTTTAAGAAACTAATCCATTATATGGCTTTTTATAAATCGAGGTTCTAGTAGCACTGCTCTTTTATTTTAAGAGAGATAACATGGAAACACAACAATATTTTTTAGAAGACTGATACATAAGTTGTAGTACTAATACATGTTTAATGATTCAATTTCTATTAGTATCTTTGGTATTGTGGCAAAACACTTAGTTTATGTCTATTTGATTTCATTTGAAGATCTTTAGTTCGAATCCACTGTGTGTACATATTTATATATATCTTGGGTTTATTTTTTTAGAAACGGTTTACTTTTTAATATCGCATTACTGAGAGGCTGACATCACGGACCCACCAGCCTGTAGCATCCCTCGAGTTTAATGGTCGGGTTTGAAAAAACGTTAAATACTTGTACAGAGAGGCTGGCACCAGGGACCCACCGGCCAGAACATACCAGAGAGGGTGACATGCGAGCCTCAGCAGCAACACCATACACAGCTGCCACATTGAGGAATGTTGCCAAGGTTAAAACAGCGGACGTGGCTGAAAAAAAGTCCATCATACGCAGGTTTGATATGAAGAGAGGCCGGCATGTGGGACCCAGTAGCGCGGCCTTATATAGGTTCTGCCTCGAGCGACGTTGCCAAGTTCAAAACAGGGAGGCGTGAGCGAGAAAAAAGTCCAGCATGCACACCTTTATTCTAATGAGAGGCTCACATGGGGGACTCAGCAGCCTGGAAAAACGGTTGATGCATCGAGCAACGCTATCAAGTTCCAAACATGGAGGCGTGACCGAGAGCAAAAATTCCATCATACACACGTTTCTTCTTATGAGTGTATGACATGTGGGGGTGGGGCCTTGCATCATGATTAAACGGTAGATGCAACGAGCAACGCTATCAAGTTCGGAAGACGGAAGCACGACCGAGGGAAAAAATTCTATCATACACACGTTTCTTCTAATGAGAGGATGACATGTGGGGTCCAGGAGTTTGATTAAACGGTTGATGCAGCGAGCAAAGCTATCAAGTTCGGAACACGAAGGTGCGATAGAGGGTAAAAAATCCATCATACACATGTTTCTTCTAATGAGAGGATGACATGTGGGGCTCAGGAGGATGGTTAAATGGTAGATGCGTCGAGCAACGCTATCAACTCGGAATAGGGTAGCACAAGCCAAGGAAAAAAATCCATCATACACACGTTTCTTCTAATGAGAGCATGACATGTGGGGCTCACGAGGTTGGTTAAATAATAGATGTGTCGAGCAGCGCTATTAACTCGAAATGGGGTAGTGCCAGCGAAGGAAAAAAATCACCATACACACGTTTCTTCTAATGAGAGGATGACATGTGGGGCTCAGGAGGTTGGTTAAACGGTAGATGCGTCGAGCAGCGCTATCAACTCAGAACAGGGTAGCACCAGCGAAGGTAAAAATTCCATCATACACACGTTTCTTCTAATGAGAGGATGACATGTGGGGCCCAGCATCGTGATTAAACGGTAGATGCATCGAACAGCGGTATCAACTTCGAAACAGGGTAGCGCGAGCGAAGGAAAAAAAATTCCATCATGCACACAATCCTTCTAATGAGAGGCTGACATGTGGAACCTAGCATCCTGACTAAACGGTAGATGCATCGAGCAACGTTTTCGAGTTCAAATCAGGGAGGCACGACCGAAAAGTATGGTCCGCTAGAGACACTGACGTCAGGGACCCACATGCCTCAAAAGACTTTGGCGAGTCAACATCGTGCGGGGAAACGAAAATCTTGCTTCTACCACACGCCAGCCGAGCATCCTCCATGTTTTTAGCAGATCCGTCATAGTAGAGGGCCGTGAAACTGGAAAAAAAAGTTTTCCATCAGCCACATCCGAGCCGAGAATTTCGTCACGGAAGACGTGCCTTCTACGACGACCATCAGGCCAATTCGTTGCGGAAGGAAACTTTTGTTGCAGTGGTAGTTTAATAACCCCAAATAGAAGGTAAACTAGAATTAAAATACTCTTGAGTTCGGTAAAGAATACCAACTTAGACCCATAACAAGGAATAGGAAAACATGAATGGTTTGGACTAAGTGAGTGCAAAACATACTTAGTAAGCCATAAAGGACTAAGTTTACCATAATAGGTTAATATTAGAGTCAAGATTATAGCTGGCTAAAGTGTAAACTTAGATCCTATCCTAGTAAATATTTTTTTAAACTCAAACATCTCTCAAATAGATGTCCTAATCTAAAGACACTCAAAAGGACCTCATCAGGGAAAGAGTGCTAGATTCAAAGGTAGTCTCTATATCAAATGGAATTAGCAGTTGGACCAATTTAAATCAGAAGAGGATTCAAGGGAATGCTTGAATGAAGATAAATCAATTATCTTTATCATGGACTTAAAGAACTACTATGATCTAAAGAAGTCAGTCCTACTTTCCGAAGCATAAGAGAGTATGAACTTTCGGGACGATGTTGAGTTTAAGGGGGAGAGACTGTAACATCCCAGGATTAGCACCTAGAAATAGAGAGGACACATGTGTGTGCATTGCATTCATGCATAAGAAAATTCAGAGAATTTTCGCGCAAAACTAAAGAAACTACAAAAGGATCGAGATCTCTCTTGTTCTGATGGGAACATCAGGGCAGGTGCGATGGATTTCGACATGACCTCTGTTGAATCTTTGTGTTTTAAGAGGGGAAATAATTCAAACAGGTATTTGAATTTCAAATTTGAATTCAAATGAATTTAGAAAAAATCAAAAATTGAATTCATTGGATAAAATAAATGATTTCCATAACCTTAATTTAAAAATTAAATTGAAATAGAGTAAGCCATGTGAAGTAATAATAGATCACCACATTATGTTGGATTTAAACAAGACATTGGAATTATTATTAAAAAAATAATATATATTACAATTCCATAATATTTAATAATACAAATACATGAGAGACACAACAATATAATTAAATATTACAACTACTTATTATCAAAAGAATGTTTTACAACATTTAGTAAATACTACAAGATACAAAATTGCAATTGAAGGAAAACATTAACTTTATCATTTAAAAATAATAATATTACATTGTCTTTACTGATAAATAAATGAACAAATAATTACAAAAAGATAAAAATGAAAACCTAAATTTAATTATAACCAAATCCTACACTAGATCTTCTTAATCTTCTTTGTATGATTTTGTACCTGCAAATCAAATCAAAAGAAAAAAAGGAATAAGGGGTTAGTGTATTAATTGATCTCTTAGATATCAACAGTGAAGTGCATTGTTTGCCTCATCACTGAGTTTGATTTTGAAGGGGAAAGTTTCACCAAATCTTAGTGACATGGGTATACCCTACAGGTACTCGAGCTTGGTATATACGGCCTGAATACGGCAGAGGGCCACGGCGTTGTCAAGGCCCAAATGGACAACTCGAGTAACCTACGGACTCTCGATTGCTGCAGAACAAGAAAAAGCTAAAGATAGAAAGTTAAAGGGAAAACCCTAACCTATAACTGACTCGACCTGCTACCTGAGACCTAGCCTATCTACATAAAGGCTAGGAGGGGCGGTGAGGCGGACACACGCAACCCTAGTTTCCACAACCCTCGCCAGATTACATTTGCGCACCATTGTAATCTTCGATTCCTCTGTTAATTCCACGAGCAGACAAGCAGGAGTAGGGACCTCTACGAGGCCTGAACCTGGGTAAATCTTCGAGTCCCATGTGTGCTTGTTTGCTAGCCGATTGATGCTTCTAGCGCTCCCTCCTTCTCCAAAACCCAAGTCCATAACAATGGGCATTGATGAGTTAAACCATCGTCAATTGGCGTCGTCTGTGGGAATTGGGAGTGCTGATGTTGCGGCTTCTTCGGCCCCATCAACTACGAACTATAGCTCTGCAACAGCAGAGATTCGCCAGCTCTTCGGCACGTTCGACTTCACCATCCACACGTCGGCCACTCGCCTGGCTTTCGAGTCCATGGGCGATGGAATTAGCCTGGCGATCGGGAGCTTCCGCTTCCAATTTGGTCAGATGGGCACGCTTCGCGTGCCTGACTAGCGGACAACACCATTGATTGCTCAAGCATCATGATTCCCTCCACCGATCAGCACCCTCAGTGAGATCAATGCCTCGACAACAGTCGAGAATACGGAGTCGACAGCAGTCACGAATTCGATTTGGGTGATCTAGCAACTAAAGATGGAGCCTACGGTTCCGGAGCTGAAAGTTGTGGGAGCAGCAGCTTCCCCAACCACTTCATGTGCGCCATCATCAACGCAGGCGACTCCTCCGCCAATCGCGACAACACATGCAACGGTGGCAATGGAACCGACCACCCAACGGTGGCATACCTAATGGCGGTGTTGGGGGGATACCCCTGGGTAGAGTCACGCCGGGGTATAAAGGCCGAGTTAGCCGAGGTTCGGCAAGGCCAAAGAGGATGTTGGCTGGGTCACCTCAAGGCAGGCTGAATCACAGGGTAACCCGGACCAGGCGGCGTCCGCCTAACTAAGTCTCATCCGACTTAAGCAGTAAGTCGGAAATGCCTATTTAAGTTGTATGCAGGAACGGCTGTGGCCGGATCAACTATGATCCGGGTCACATCTAGCTTCTAGGAGAAGGAAGGAATCTCGCTGGTCAAAAGAAGCCCCAGTACGCACAGCATGAGCGAAGCGGACAAGAGGAGGACCACCGAGGCGTGGCCGACAAGGGTGACGACACTCATGTCGGCTGACGCAGGCGCCGCAGAGGCTCACGTAGCCTCTACATGTGTGACGCGGGGGAAAAGCAACCCGGTCGGTTTACTACTTTGGGAGAAGGCATATTCTCAGGAATATGCCTCCACGTATGCCCTAAGTGGAGACCTAGCCACCCCTATATAAGGAGGGCTAGGGCCTCTGTAGAAGGGGTTCCGCTATTCTTATTTGGTTGAGGGTTTTAGGGGTGAACAGTGTGTGAGAGTAAGAGAGCTTCTTCTTCCTCTTCTCGCCAATACAGCTCTAGGAGCACCTATAATCTTGGAAGCGAAGCAAATACAAACTTTTGTGTGAGGAATCACCTCACTATCCCTCCCTGGATTCCCCTAGCGTGTATTAGTCCTCACCTTTAGCCTATCCATGGCATCTGTCGTGACACCACCACGACAGTTGGCATCCACCGTGGGGCTAGCGGCACTAGCAGGGGTCAAGATCCGGACGGGAAACTTCATCGGCACCGGCGAACGCATTGTCTCCGGGCTTGTTCAGCGCTTTGGAGCACTAGACTTCGTCAGCGACAACGCTGGCTGCTTCGGCACACGCCCACTTCCGCGCAACGGCCTCTTCGTCAAGCTCGGCGCGCACAAGGTCTACGTTGCTGTCGATGTGTCATGTGCTCATCCGCGGCACGTCGTCGAGGCAGGGGAGCCACCCCTTACCGTGGTTCGCGGGGCACGTATCACTCGCTCCCCGAACCATGTAGAGGTGATGATGACTGCGCCTGGTGCAGGCGCAAGCAAGGATCCGGTGCAGATCCGGAGGTAATGCCTAAGGCACCGAGGAAAGCTAGAGGTCCTCCACTGGAGAGGCCGGAGAATGTGTTGAGTGAAGCGATGGATAGCTTGGCAAACCTTGTAGTAGCAGCAGTAGGTCCGGAACGGGCACAGGCCGAGCTAGAGGAAACTAGACAAAAAATACTAGAGGGTGCAAAAAAGATTGCCGTGGCTCAGCAGTCATTGAACATGACGCTGCGTGAGTACGCAAAGGCGAACAAAGTTGACGCTGTAAAAGTGAAGGGGAGAAATCTCATGAGCGAAATGAACAGAGAAGGTGATACTGGAATTGAGGGACCAGAGAACTGTTTGCCCGTGGGGCTGCCGAGGTACAGTACCCCGGCAAAGAACCTCAGAGCAGCAGACACAGCTGCATCAGAGTTAGAGGGTCTAACGGGTGAGGCCCGGTAAAGACAACAAGATAGGGTTAATGAGTTGGTTCGGATCGCGAACAGACAAAATGAGGAACTACTCCGAGCTAACCCTGAGAGAGCTGGGGCCTCCAAGATCGTTCATTCGGCGATCGGTAACCCGGCGAAATCCGCTGGAGCCGCATCGTCTCCTCATCGTGGACCAAGGAGAGAAGAGGTAGTAACCTCGGCCAGAAGAAACAAGCAGATCGTCCCGTATGACCCAACACGGGCAGGGAAAGGAAAAGAAGCACAGGAAAACAATGATCGACGAAGTTTGAGCCGAGGTGAAGCCGGTAGAGGTAACCGCGACCAAGGCAATGCCGGGAAAGGGAACGCCGTCAACGGAAACGCCGGACAGCGAAACTCGGCAGGAGCGGGACAACCGCAGCAGCGGAATATACCAAGGCAAGAGCAAAGTGCCGGCCGACGTATGCAACAGAGAGGTGCTCCACGAGAGCAAGACCGGTACAACGATGGAGATTCGGAAATGGCAAACACGGGATACCCAAGGCCGGACTATCATGTGATAGGGTCAAGACTGGGAAGCAGGGATTTGATGCCGGATGATGCCAGGCTGAAACTGGATCGACTGTATAGGTCGGAACAAATCGAATGTCAAGGTTCACCGGGTCCAGCGTGTTTTGGGCCCCGGATCATGAAGGAGCCACCGGTACCCAATTTCCAGTTACCCAGGGGCACGAAGACGTATGACGCTAGTACCAAGCCGGAGGATTGGTTGATAAACTATGCTACGGCTGTGAAAATTGCCACAGGCAACTTGAGATGGGTTGTACGATACGTACCCCAGATGTTGGAAGGGCCGGCGAGGGTATGGCTGAACAATTTGCTACCCGGAAGCATTAACTGCTGGATAGATTTCGAGGAGATGTTCATCAGCAATTTTTCAAGTACGTATCAGAGGCCAAACATGCCGCATACCCTAGCTATGTGCAAGCAAAGACCGAATGAGACGGACCGGGAGTTCTTAACCGGTGTTGTATGGTGAGAAACTCATGTGAGGGCGTGATAGAATAACATGCCATAGCATGGTTTGCGCAAGGGTGTAGATATGCAAGCAAATTGTGGCAAAAGTTGCAAAGGAAAATGCCAACCATGTTGGTAGAGATGATCCGGATTGCAGATTCGTATGCTCTGGGTGATCCGACTCAACCTAGGCTCGTGTCGAACGAGTCAAACGATGAGTACTACCAGAGAGATGGAGTCGGGTCATCCCGGAGGAATGACTACAGAGGAAAAAGAAGAGATGATAGACCGGATCATCGATACGGTTCGCAACAAGTTGCGGCTGTGAATCAAGATCAGCCCGGAGCAGGGGGCAGTCAACGTCAGAAAACTGGAGGGTAATGGACTCCAAGAAACGATGGCAAGAAAACTTGGACGCTAGAGCAAAAAAAATAGTGGCAAGAAAAGAAGGACCGTCCGAGGTATACTTATGAGTCGATGTTGGATCAGCCGTGTAAGTTTCACACGCCAAATCCGAGCAACCCAGCGGGTCATACAACGAGGTAATGTGAGTGGATGCACAAGATTGAACAAGGTGGTTCGGGGAATGCTCAGGAACCCCGGAATGATCAGCCTCGGTAGGAGTTACCCCGGCAGCAATTGCTCTCCGGAGCGAACACGCAACAGCTAATGTTGCCTCCCCCTCCGCCGAGGTATGATAATAATGAGAGAAGGGATGCGGTGCATCAGGTGGAAAATCAGCATCAGCCGGATCAGAGGTACCCCGGAAATGAGGGGAGGAATGAGTACAGAGAGCATCATCAGAGTTACTGCGTATTCACCACTGAGGAAACAGATAGAAAGAGCTTGCAGCGCCGACATATGGAGGTGAATGCAGTAATGCCTGCAGTGACGAGGTATATGCCTTGGTCTGACCAAGAAATCATCTGGAGCATAAAGGATCATCCCAAGCTTATGCCAAGTCCTGGTTCATATGCGTTGGTGCTGGATCCAACATTCATTGGGCCTAGCATTAATGTAAGATTCTCAAAGGTACTGATCGACAATGGCAGTAGCATGAACATCATGTATGCGGACACAATGCGCAAGTTGGGTATCTCGGAGAACATGCTACAGGCCACGAGGACAACTTTCCATGGCATTGTGCCCGGCATTTCTTGCGAGCCCATAGGCAAGGTCCGGGTTGACGTATTGTTCGGCACGAGAGATAACTGCCGAACCGAAAATTTGGAGTTCGAGGTGGTGAAATTGGAAAGTGCGTACCACGCGTTACTCGGAAGGCCAGCGCTAAACAAGTTCATGGCAAGCTGTCACATTAGTTATTTGAAGATGAAATTACCCGGGCCAAACGGAGTGATTACCATTGCTGGGGATTTCCGACGTTCCATGGAATGTGCGTCGGCCGGATCTAACTTAGCCGAGTCACTTGTGATTGCGCAGGAGAAAAGGAAGATTCAAGAGGTGGCGGCATTGGCTCAGTCCGCGCAGCAGTATATGCCGGCGCTAAGTAACCCGCATGGAAGTGTCTCTTTCCAAGCCACGAAAGATACCAAGAAGATTCCCGTTGATGATATGTTCCTAGAGCGCACTTTAACAATTGGTGCCGGGTTAAGTGATAAATAGGAAAGCGAGCTCGTCAGCTTCCTCCGTGAGAATCGGGACATTTTTGCTTGGTCCACACAGGACTTGCAAGGTGTTCCGAGGGAGTTGGCCCGAGCACTCTTTGAATGTGAGACCCGGAGCAAAGCCGGTGAAGCAACCTCTCCACTCCTTCGCCGAAGATAGGAGGAAAGTCATCGGGGATGAGATAGCGCGGTTGCTAGCTGCAGGATTTATCATGGAGGTTCTTTAACCCGGATTGGCTGTCTAATTCGGTGCTGGTGGAAAAGAAGAAGGATGATCCGAATGTGGCGGTGGTTTGGCGAATCTGTATCGATTACACGAACCTGAACAAGGCGTGTCCAAAAGATCCATTTCCACTGCCAAGGATAGATCAGGTCATAGACTCAACTGCTGGATGTGAATTGTTGTCATTCATTGATGCATATACTGGTTTCCACCAGATACCTCTGAATCCAGGATGATCAAATAAAGACTGCGTTTATTACCCCGTATGGGGCTTATTGCTATCGCACCATGCCGTTTGGTTTACGTAATGCAGGGGCAACGTACCAAAGATGTATGCAAAAATGTTTGCACTGACCAAATTGGTCAAAATGTACAAGTGTACGTAGATGATGTGGTTATCAAGACCAAGGAAAGCAAAACGCTCCTTGACTGATATCAGGCAAACGTTTGCGAACCTAAGAAGGTTCCGGATGAAACATAACCCGAAAAAATGTACCTTCGGTGTCCCGGCTAGGGAAATTGCTCGGTTTTCTTGTTTCCAGCCGAGGTATCAAGGTTAATCCAACTAAAATCCGGGCCATCGAACGGATGGAACTGCCGAAGTGTCTTAACGATGTCCAAAAGTTCACGGGTTGCCTGGCATCGCTAAGTCGGTTTGTATGTCGGTTGGGAGAAAAGGCATTGCCTCTCTACCAACTCATGAAAAAGTCAGATAAGTTCGTTTGGACGCCGCAGGCCAATGAAGCCTTTGGCCACCTGAAGAAGATGTTAGCCACTGCACCAGTGTTAGCCTCACCATTGTCAAAGGAGCCAATGTTGCTCTATATAGCCGCAACCAACCGAGTTGTAAGTGAAGTGATAGTGGTGGAGCGCGACGAGGAAGGTAAGTCGGTTGCAAAGGCCAGTATATTACCTGAGCGAGGTGTTATCAGCCTCAAATCAGAACTATCCACACTATCAAAAGGTGGCGTATGGCGTGTACATGGCCGCTAAGAAGCTGAAGCACTACTTTGAGGAACATCCTATCAGGGTTATATGTGAGGCCCCCATATCCGAGATAATGAGTAACAAGGATGCCAGTGGAAGAATTGCAAAATGGGCAATTGAACTAGCTCCTTATGCGCCACAATATGACAGAAGAGAGGCAATCAAGTCTCAAGTTGTGGCGGACTTTTTTGTGGACTGGGCCGAGGTGCAATACGAACCGTCGTTGCTAGATCCGAATTATTGGCAAATGCACTTTGATGGATCAAAAACAAAAACAAGGCTAGGTGTCGGAGTTGTACTTACCTCGCCAAAGAAGGACCAGCTGAAATACGTGCTGTAGATCCATTTCGCGGCATCAAACAATGTCGCTGAGTATGAAGCGCTTGTGCACGGGCTCAAGGTGGTAAAAGAGATCGGGATACGTCGGATCATATGCTTTGGCGACTCGGATTTGGTGGTACAGCAAGTGTCGGGACTGTGGGACGCGCTTGATCCAAACATGGCACTGTACAGATTTCATGTGCAGAAGATATCTGGTTACTTTTAGGGGTGCGAGTTTCATCATGTACCCCGGATGGAAAATGAGGCTGCCGACATGTTGTCAAAGCTCGGGTCAACCCGACAAGCAGTTCCACCGGGTGTAGCATTAGAGCACCTCAGGAAACCATCCATCAGACCATCCCCAGAAACCGATTCCATTTATGTCCCAGGAGGACATGGAATCCGGAGTTGTGCCCATGGACATTGACACGGGAGGTGGCGCGCGAAACCCGAGGACTTCCTCGGCGAACCCGGGGACTGCTTCGGCTAACCCAGGGACTGCTCAGCCTGATCCGGTTGAAGTTATGCCGGTGGATATGATGGAAATTGATGAGGATGTGTTCCATGTGCGAGCGATACCAGCTTGGGTACTACCTATATTTCAATTCCTGAAAGATGGAACGTTACCCACTGAGGAAGTGCTGTCCAGGCAAACACAGAGGAGGGCAAAGGCGTACACGATCATCAATTCCGAACTATACAAAAGGAGTGTGACCAGCGTCCTCCAGTGATGCGTTGACCCGGAAGAAGGGCTTGACATCCTCCGAGATATACATCAAGGGGAGTGTGGGCATCATGCCTCGTCCCGAGCCTTGGTGGCAAAAGCTTTCCGGCACGGATTCTACTGGCCAAGCGCCTTAGAGCAAGCAGAAAATCTGGTGAGAAAATGTAATGGTTGTCAGAGGTATGCTACCAAGACACATATGCCAATGTCGGAACTCAAGACCATACCAATTACATGGCCATTTGCCGTATGGTGCTTGGATATGCTTGGTCCGTTCAAACCAGCAAGGGGAAATATGACTCACATTTTCGTCATGGTGGACAAATTTACGAAGTGGATTGAAGTGAAGCCTATAAGAAAATGTGATGGAGCTACGGCCGTAACGTTTCTCAAGGACATCATCTTGAGGTACGGTTATCCTCACAGTATCACAACCGATAATGGCACAAATTTTGCGGAAGGAGCATTCGCGCGTTTTTGCCGGGATAAGAAGATCCGGCTGGACGTAGCCTCGGTAGCCCACCCCGGATCGAACGGACAAGTGGAAAGATCCAACGGATTAGTATTATCCAGGATAAAACCTGGGCTCATTGAGCCGCTGCAAAGATCAGCGGGGTGCTGGATAGAAGAGCTACCAGCGGTATTATGGAGTTTAAGAACAACTCCGAATCGATCAACAGGCTACACGCCGTTGTTTCTGGTATATGGGGCAGAAGCTGTATTACCAGCCGACATAGAGCATGATTCTCCTAGGGTCACCCAATACACAGAAGCCGAAGTGCAAGAAGCCCGGCAAAATGATGTTGATCTGCTGGAAGAAGCGAGAGAACTGGCATTGTCTAGATCCGCCATATATCAGGAAAATCTCCGACGCTATCATAGCCGGAAAGTAAGCCCCCGAGTCTTTCGGGAAGGTGATCTGGTGCTCCGATTGGTACAACGTACTACTGGCATGCATAAATTATCCCCCCCATGGGAAGGGTCGTTCATCATGAGCTAGGCGTTGCACAATGATTCTTATTATCTTATAGATGCAAAGCCACAGGAAAAGAACAAGGCGGATAGGTCCGGCGAGGAATCTAAGCGTCCATGGAATATAGCTCTACTTCGTCCCTTCTACACTTAGCAAGGAAGTGTATGTATCCGAGTCTTCTCATTAGTCGGTATGTATGCCGGCAATGAGCTAATCAATGAAATGTTGGCACCTCGAGCAGTAACTCGGGGACTGCCTTAATAATATTTGTTTTCTTTTGTGCGTTAGCTTGAATAAGTTGTTCTACTTAACTCGGATTAGTAATGTGTGAGCACCAAGAACCCAACTCTTCGACTTGCTGATGTCCAACAAGAATTAGATTCATTGCAAGCAAGAGAACAAGTTTGGAATTGCGTAGCACACGAAAAACGACTAAGGAAATGAACTTAATCGAGCCGACGTTTGTTTTTCGGACTAACCTTGTGTTTACTTTCAAATTGTTATGATGTTTTATTTTTGAGCTAAGCCTAAAAGTTTCCCAGTATTGTTAAGATAATTTTTGAGGCTCGGATTCTTAAGTCGTAAAACCGAATCAAGGTAGACACGAGCCGAGCAAAAAGATTGGACGAACAAGAAAAAGAAACTCGGGGACTACGCCCAATTTAATCCGGCATAGGAACTTAGTAGAAAAATAGCACATGTATATGGGATACAATTCCACCCGACATACCGGGGATCTGACAAATTTTCAAGTTTTTTCGCTCAAGGAGCAGCAGGAGGAGGCAGCTTGGCGTCATCTTCGCTGTCTTCGATATCCAAAGCGTCGTCCTCTTCATCACCGTCCGAGACATCTTCATCGTTCTCAACCTCTTCGTCCTCAGCCGCTTCCAGGAAGCTCGGTCCCTCAACCCGTTCATGAATGGGAGCGATTCGATGAGGCTCTGGGCGCAAGCCTGACGCCGAGCTAGCCACTACGGGTCATTGGTCCATTTGGATCTGGTGCGCAGACGCGTCAGGAGGTTGAGATCGATCTTCTCATACCATGTAAGTATGTGGTGAAGAACGGTATCAGCTGCAGCGCGTCCAGCGGACTCCCTCCAGAGGTCGAGCTGGGTCTCGGTTTCCATCAGCTTCTCAACAAGAATTGCGGTGGTCTCCGGAGTATCTTCTCCAGGCCAGAACGTGTTGAAGATGCGAACTGCAACGTCGAGGATGTCCTTGCCATAATTCTTGATGATCTCCACACGAGATGACAAGCTGAGCAATAGGTCCTCCATGTCATAGGGAATCTCTTCACCGTTAGGAGTGGTGGGGGTACCCCTTTCTCGGCGGAAGTCCGCAACTGCTGCGCTCGCAATAGCAGTGCCCACTGGAAATTTGCCTAAAAACAAGGCAAAGGAAAAAGTTAAAGAAAAGACATAAGAAGTAACCCGGAGAAGTATGTCGGATAAAGGAAGGAACTTACGTGATATATGGCTAAGGATCCAGGTCAGCTCCCTGGTACAGTCATCACGCCTTTTGCGAAGCTGCGTAAGCTCAGCATTCGCCGACCCAAGCTGGATGTCGGACTCCTTGAGAAGATCCTGGTCCTTGGCGATCTGGAGAGTGAGGCGCTCATGCTCTTTTGTGAAATCGTGGCCAACCTTATAGAGCTCGGACTGGTGCTGGACTCTCATTTTCTCCATCTCGGCCTTGAGCCTAGCGATCTCATCGTCCTTGGTCCGGAGGAGGGCGATCTCATCATCTTTTTTCTTAAGCTCGGTTTGATGCTGCCCTGCTTGTTCGAGAAAATGCAGCATCATATCAGGCAAGGGCACACTATCTTCAAGAGATGCTGAAATAGTGTGTTGACCCGGCAGAGCCGAGGTATGAATGTTTGCCGAGCCAAGGAGAAAAGGAGATGGAAAGCACGGTAAGGTCGGACAAAAACGACTTACCCTTGATCTGCTCCAGGTTCTTCCGCATAATCTTATTCTCAGCCTCCACCCTAGCTGCGGAAACCGAATGATGAGATTAGTTCGGCAGAGGAACATGAAGAAAAACGGAGCAGCGCCAAGGGAGAAATTTACCCCTTTTCTCGTATTCCGCGAGAAGTGCAGCTTGCTTTGCGCGTAGCATCTTGTGAGTATCCAGGAGACGCTGGAATTCAGCACTCCGGTGATTGGTGGTCACCTGAAATGAGTGCAAAAACATAAATTAGCTTGGTTCATATTCGAAGTGTACAAGATCCGGGCCAAGTGGAACTTAACCCGGCTCTAGGTGTGTGTATATTCGAAGTATACAAGATCCGGGCCAAGTGGAACTTAACCCGGCTCTAGGTGTGTGCATATTCGAAGTGTACAAGATCCGGGCCAAGTGGAACTTAACCCGGCTCTAGGTGTGTGCATATTCGAAGTGTACAAGATCCGGGCCAAGTAGAACTCAACCCGGCTCTAGGTTTGTGCATATTCGAAGTTATCTCGGAGCTACGTTGGTTTTCTAAGGAGCATCCGGCCGAGTAACAAGTTACTCCCCCGGAGGCTAATGGTTATATCATCATTATCTACAGCATGTAAAGGGGAAGCGACGTACCTCCATCATCCGACCCGCGAGGTTGATTGCCTTAGCGGCTGTGTTCATTTGGGCGGAAAATTCGGCGGGGCCAAACCTCTCCGGGAGATCGTCGTCATGGATGAACTCCGCCTTGTTCCAGTTGTTGATGAATTCAATCAACATCGGTGGGTACCGCTCGCCGGTAGGCATATGGGGTGCCACCAAGCCCTTTGCATGTGCCTCCTTCCTCTCACCCAAGGCAAGGGCTGGGCTAGTGTGCAGAACCATCTGTTGTGCGTCAATTGGCTCGGCAGGGGCAGTCTTTCGCTAGCTGGAGTTTTCTTGGGAAGCATGGATGCGAGGGTATGCTGCCCAGCTTTGACGAATGCTGCCTTAGTAGCGTCAAGAGCCTTTTTGCCCTTTGGATGCTGGGAAGAGGAAGTGGTTGCAGCGGATTTTCCCTAGGAGCTGCCGGAATGTTTCCTCGCCGAGATTGAGAAGACTCGGACGAGGCGGAGGAGCTTGGCGCTGGTGCTCAGGTTGCTGGAGCTAGTGCCGTTGCTGATGTTCTTGCCGCCAGAGTTGGTGCTGGTGCCGGGGTTGGTGTTGGTGCTGGTTTGGTTGCCGGTACTGGAGCTGGTGCTGGTGCCGAGGTAGTCTCAGTAGCTGCTAGTTGCAGCGAAGCCGAAGTTGTGGATGCCGCCACCTCGGCTGGGCCGGTCTCCCCCGCTCCGAGGTTACCCCCCTCTTGATGAGGTGGAATAGAACACGGAGCAGTCGCAGAACCCTCTGGAATAGGGCTCAGCGGGCGTGACTCGTCGTCACGAGGAGGAGAAGGGCTAGGTCGGAGCAGCGAAGAGATGCTAGATCCACTCTGAGGGACCTCCACCGCAGCCCTGCCGAATCAAATCGTGTCAGAAAAGAGACTACAACAATGCAATGAAGAACAAGTTGCAGAGGGAAAAAAGACTTACACATCCAAGGTTTGGGGCTCCTTGGGTTTCCGAGCCCTTCGTGCTGGGGCCTTGCCTGCTGGCTTGGGGGCAAGTCTTGTCTCCGGACTTCTTTCGCCTTTTGGCGGGCTGAGAAGGTCCGGAGGAGGAACTTGATGCAGCTCCGCGCTTCTTCTTCGGCGCTACCGCAACAGGTTCGCCCGTAGCAAGGGGAGGGTCCTCGTGGATATGCCCACCGGGGTGAGCTAATGCCGGAAAAGCATAAGAAAGGGGGACAGCGTCAACAGGTTCCATCACCTCGACATCCGTGTCATCTTCATCATTGGGCCAATCTCTTACCGGTGGGTCGTTTCGTAGTGTCGGTCATCGGGAGGAACATCTCCTGGTCCGGCTCTTCCTCGTCCGGAGTCTCCCGGACGGGCGCCCACTTAAGGGTCGGATCGGTGCCGTCCTCGAGGGTCTGCTGAAGGAATAGCTGAGGAAAGGAACGAACAACAGAGTCAAAAATGCAACAATGACCAACATGAAATTAAATCCGGAGTAAGTTTGCGCCACGAAGCTTACCGCGGGAGAAAGCCTATCACGGCAATACTGCTCAATTCCCCACGTCCACTCAACGGAGAAGTCCTTGTGGGTGGTGAAGAGAGCCTTGACCCGGCGATAGATCTCCGTGTTGCTCAACTCGAAGGATGAGGTCTGGTTGGGGTCACGGCCAAAGCTCATGTGACACACCTTGTGAGTGCACTTCTGGAGGGGGGAGATCCGGTTGCGCACGAACGTGATCATAGCATCCTCGTTGCGCAACCCGAGCTTCTTCAGCTCAGCGAACCTCTTGTTGACCTGGTTGGCCAAGGCCGTGGATCTTGGGGACGACGTCCCATAATTCCAGGTTAGGTGGACCCGGAGTATAGGGAAGCAGCCGAATCAAATCTTCGGTGCCCGTATTCCGGACATAAAAGAAATTCCGGGCCCATCCTTTGCAGGAGTCCATCCCGGTGACCCCGGGGAAAACGGAAAACCTCCGGGGTGAGATGGACGCAGCTCCGAATTGAGTGAGCTGCTTATCCTCCAGATCGAGTTGGATGTTCGGGATGACATTACGACGAAGGCCGAAAAACCGGATCCATAGCTCTTTCGTGGGCCATAGTCCGGCATAGCCTTCGATTGTAGAAGCAAAAGCGAAAAGAGAAGTAATAGCATTGGCAGGAAGGTGGTGCGGCTGGAGTTCATAGGTGTTTAGCCAATCCTGGAAGAAATCGCTGATCGGCAAACCGAACCCCCGCTGGAAGTGGGACAAGAACAGAACGTACTCACCCGGATTGGGTGAGGGGGCTAATTTGGCGGAGGCGAGACACGCAGCGACGCCGGCGGGAATGCATCTGGTGCGGTAGAGCCTATCCAGGTCGTCTTGGCAGACCCAGGACCCGGCCCACGCACCACGGTCCACCATCGCGGCGTCCTCCTCCATTTCTTGCTCGGCGACGACGAGCTCCTCCTCCGTCATCTGGTGTTCGCTGCCCTCGGTGGCGCTAGCGGCGGGTGGGGGGGCAAAGGCCTAGATTGGCAGTGACCCGTGGTGGAGGAGGCGCGTAGCGGCGGCGACGATGTAGAGGTGTGGGGGAAAAGGTGCGGCTGCGGTGCTGCTACTTGGAAGGACTGGCGGCGGCGCTGTCGCGGGGAAGACGAAGAAGAGGAAGAGCTAGGGGCAGAGGGGCACGGAAGGGGAAAAAATCCTAAGGGGTGTGCCCCTCCCCTATTTAACCACTCCCACGAGGGGAAAGTGGGATCGCATCCTGCGGATATGCCACACGGTGTGACCGTGTATAGCTCACGTCGGCCAATCATCAGAGAGCCACACAGAAGGCCACAGGGTGGGGTTGATCCCACGACATGACGCATTGATGCGGTAAACGAGGAGGCAGGCGTGACGTGACCCGCGCACAGTGATAACTGACAATTACTGCGGCGGTTACTGTAGCTGGCCCTTAAAATATGGCAACCAAATGATTAGCCTCCACGTGGGTTGGCGTACGAGAGAAGTAAGGAAGACCCGGATAGAACCATGGTAACCCGGCCAGCAAGTGAACACTTGGAATGTGTAGAGGGAAAGTAAAACCATGAGGTCCGAGTCGAAGTGGTAACCCGGCCGACAAGTGAAAACTTGGAACGTGCGAAGGGAACGTAAATCCATATAATCCGAGGTAAGGAGGTAACTCGGAAGTAGCGTCCAAAGCACAAATATAACTGAACCTGATGTGGCCTTAGCAGCCAAGGCAGCTAAGACCGTACCAGCTTCGGGGACTAATGTTGGGGGGATACCCCCGGGTAGGGTCACGCCGGGGTATAAAGGCCGAGTTAGCCGCGGTTCGGCAAGGCCAAAGCGGATGCTGGCCAGGGTCACCTCAAGGCAGGCCGAATCACGGGGTAACCCGGACCAGGGGGCATCCGCCTAACTAAGTCTCATCCGACTTAAGCAGTAAGTCGGAAATGCCTATTTAAGTTGTATGCAGGAACGGGTGTGGCCGGATGAACTATGATCCGGGTCACATCTAGCTTCTAGGAGAAGCAAGGAATCTCGCTGGTCAAAAGAAACCCCAGTACGCACAGCATGAGCGAAGCGGACAAGAGGAGGACCACCGAGGCGTGGCCGACAAGGGTGACGACGCTCATGTCGGCTGACGCAGGCGCCGCAGAGCATCACGTAGCCTATACATGTGCGACGCGGGGGAAAAGCAACCCGCTCGGTTTACTACTTTGGGAGAAGGCATATTCTCAGGAATATGCCTCCACGTATGCCCTAAGTGGAGACCTAGCCACCCCTATATAAGGAGGGCTAGGGCCTCTATAGAAGGGGTTCCTCTATTCTGATTTGGTTGAGGGTTTTAGGGGTGAACAGTGTGTGAGAGTAGGAGAGCTTCTTCTTCCTCCTCTCGCCAATACAGCTCTAGGAGCACTTGTAATCTTGGAAGCAAAGCAAATACAAACTTCTGTGTGAGGAATCACCTCACTATCCCTCCCTGGATTCCCCTAGCGTGTATTAGTCCCTACCTTTAGCCTATCCATGGCATATGCCGTGACACCACCACGACAGGCGGACCACCCAATGGCGGACCACCAAACAATAGACCCACTAACGGCGCCTCCGTCAACAATGGAGGGGCAGTCGAACCTCCAACTATGATAAACGAGCAAACTGGTGAACGTGTCGTGATCAGACTCAATGATTTGGAATGGGCCTGCTGCCGTGAAGCCCTACGAGGCCACCGTCTACCCTTCGGCTCCCCGCAAGAACTGCTGATGGGCTACCATTGGCTCCTAAAGGAAGAATACAAATGCCAACTGCATACGCTCGCACAACTCGAGGCGCATAAAAGGGCAGCAAACGAGTCGAGCCTCCGATAAGCTGGGCTCTCCTCCCACGAAGGATCCTCCTCCAAGTGCAACGAGTACATCGCTAACAAGAGGCGATCTCGACTGGCCCACCTCACTGAACAAGAGTGTGTAGAAGCCGCAAAGGTCCTCGACTTCGGCTCCATGACGGTGGATACGTGTGGCAACATGCTTCCGAAAATGCCTCAAGTTGCGGTAACTGCAGCCACCATGTACCTCCTCAACAACCAGCCGCCAGCTAGAGATCCCCAAGATGCCATGCACCGATCTATGATCGCAGGCTTGGAGCTAATCGAGGCTGCTCTCGACAAAGAGCCGACGCCGAAGCCGAAGAAAAACAAGGCTCTGGCAAAACGCTACTCTTCACCCTCATCCAGCGATGACAGTCATGATATGTCTCGACGCCGCCGCTCACGACAACACGACCACTACTACAACGCGCGTGATGACATCACGCAGCACAAGATCGATAAGTCAAGGGCGCGACGTGCCTGATCGACAGACTCAGAAGACGAATATGTGGACCTCTGTGGCGCTAGATACTTCAGTAGGGCCATCAGGCAAAAGCGAATGCCCAAGGGGTTTAAGCTCCCATCAGAGAACCCAAGGTTTGACGGTCAGCAGGACCAGAAAATCTGGTTAGAGGACCATATCTCCTCTGTCAGGCTCCACGGCGGGAGTCGAAGCACGGCCATGCAATGCCTGTAGCTACAGCTACAGGGCGCCGCCCGGGCATGGCTCAACAACCTCCCACGCAGATCCATTCGTAGTTGGGAAGAGTTGGTCTACAGCTTTGTGCGCAACTTCAAGGGCACCTACAAAAGGCCTGCGTCAATCGAAGAGCTGAGGTGCTGCCAGCAAAGGTCAGGCAAATCGCTACGCTCGTACATCCAGAGGTGGTCCATCATCAAGAACTCCGAAGAAAATATCTCAGAGGATCGCGCAATCGACGCATTCAACAACGACGTTCGCCGCATAGAGCTGAGGGAGAAGCTGGGTCGCTCGAAGCCCAAAACCATTGACCACCTAATGGAAATGTGAATCGGTGGGCAGATGGAGAAGATTCGGTGAAGAATCGCATTCACTCCGACGATGAAGAAGAACTCGAACGCATACGCGACCGCCAAAGCAAATGTCGACTGCACATCTACGATGACCGCGACGACGTCAACATGGTAGCCGGCGACGCCGACAGACGCGATGACAACCGCAACAGCGGCTACCGTAGCGGTGGACACCGCGACTCCGGGATAACCATGCAAGTCTGGAAGCGCCGCACTCGCGATGAAGCACCCGCAACATCTACTGAAGATAAGCTGTCCGGGCCATGCACGGTGCACTTCTACATCGACAAGCATGACGGCAAAAAGAAATCTAACCACCTCCTCAAAGACTACCACGAAGTCCTCAAACTTCATGAGGGTCGAGCTCAGATGAATCGCGACGTAGTAAACAGGGGCTATGGAGCCACCCCAGGCGTTGTGGCACATGGAGCTCCTCCACCACCACCCGCACCACCGCCAAACGCAGCTGCGCAGGACCAGCACCACGGAGGCGAGCTGTACCCACGAGCCATGGGTACCATGATGATCCAAAAGGGCCGCCCCTCTAATCGGGTGCAAAAGGCCATCACTCGCCAAGTAAACCTGGCGACAAACTCACCACCATCCACCACTGACTACCTCAGTGGAAGCGACTCATGCATCACCTTCGACAAGCGCGACCATCCACTGCCAAGTACCTCATCTAGGCCACTGTCCCCTCGTACTCGAGGCACAAATTGGAGGTTTCGACATGAGCCGCATCTTCATGGACGGCGGAAGCGGCATCAACCTTATGTTCACGAGTACCTTGTGAGTAATGAGGATCCCTCTGACCTACCTAGAGGCCTCGGACACAACATTCCACGGCATCGTCCCAGGCAAGGGCGTATATCCCCTTGGAAAAATCAACCTCGATGTCATCTTTGGCATGCCAAAAAACTTTCGACACGAGCGCATCAACTTCAAAGTCGTCGGCTGGCCTTCACAGTACCACTGCATCCTCGGACATGTCACGTTCGCTAGGTTCATGGCAGTGCCACACTACGCCTATCTGCAGATGAAAATGCCGGGCCCTAACAGCGTCATCACAATCAACGGGAGCTTAGAGAGGCTCCGATAGTTGCGACAGGGAGTTCAACAGAATTTCCTAGTCCTTCGGCATGCAGGAGGAACTTGCAAGATTGAAGGAGTCAATAGACAACAGTCTGCCACCCCTGAGCCGGCCAAGTTCACCCGACCTGTCCTTCGACTCATTGGTGCACACGAAGAAAGTTCAGGTCCACCCAATGGATCCCACCAAAACGGCCCTCATCGCCAACAACTTGAGTCCCGCACAGGAACTCGTGCTCGTCGAATTCCTCCGTGAGCACTGGGAAATCTTCGCCTGGTGTCTAGCGGACATGCCAGAAGTTCCCAGGGAATTCGCCGAGCACGCACTCAATGTCAACCCAGACACAAGGCCAGTCAAACAAACAATTCAACGACTGTCTGAACCAAGAGCAAAAGCAGTCGGAATGGAGATCAATAGACTCCTCGACGCCAAATTCATACGCGAGATCAAGGAAAGTACTTGGCTCGCCAACACGGTGCTAGTACAAAAAAGGACACGGATATCCTACGGATGTGCGTGGATTTCACCTCTCTGAATAAGCACTGCCCGAAGGACCACTTCCCGCTGCCACGAATCGACCAGATCATTGACTCCACCGCGGGATGTGAGCGCCTCTGCTTCCTCGACGCCTACTTAGGCTACAATCAGATTCGAATGAAGGAGGAGGATCAAGAGAAAACGGCGTTTTCAACGCCTTTTGGTGTGTTCTACTATAACACAATGCCCTTTGGACTAAAAACGCAGGAGCCACCTACCAGCGGTGCATGCAGGCTTGCCTCAAGAATCAACTTGGTCGCAACATCCAAGATTATGTTGACGCCATCATAATCAAGACCAAAGAGGAAGCTTCACTAATCGATGATTTACGTGAAACTTTTGCCAACCTCGACCACTACCGGATCAAGCTCAACCCGGACAAGAGCGCCTTCGGCGTACCATCTGGGCAACTACTCGGGTATCTCATCTCCGCGAGAGGGATCGAGGCGAACCCGAAGAAAATAAAAGCCATACTGGCCACGGAGAAGCCGAACAACATAAGAGGTGAAGGAAATATGCCCTGAGAGGCAATAATAAAGTTGTTATTATATATTTCTTGTATATGATAGATGTTTATTTTGCATGCTATAATTGTATTGATAGGAAACATCAATACATGTATGTTTAATAAACAAAAAGGGTTCCTAGTTATGCCTCTCTTATAGACTAGCTTGTTGATTACCAAGATGATCAAAGTTTCCTGATCATGGACATTGAATGTTGTTAATAACAAGGTCACAGCATTTGTGAAATGATGTGATGAACATTCATCCGAAGTATAGCATTATGATGAAGTCATTAGGTTTATATTGCTATAACATCATACAAAGTAGTCTTAGTCCTTAGACCATGAGATCAGGTTAATTGCTAACACCGGAAGAGTATCTTGATAACATCAAACGTCACACCGTAACAGGGTGACTATAAAGATGGGTTCAGTACTACGAAGGTCTTATGTTGAGGCTCAAGGATCAAGAGTGGAATTTTTCAATCCAGATGACGGATAGATATACTCTGGCCCTCTTGGTGATATCACATTAAGATAGCTTGCAAGCAAGTGATGTGATCACTCGAATGTTATATCACGGGAACGAGAAAAGAGTGCATGTCGGTAACGAGATCAAACTAGGTATTTGGATACCGATGATCAAATCCCGGACATGTATTATATCATGAGACAAAGGGATTAAATTTCTGACGTTAAAGGTTCTCACGATCACAGAAGTCATCGTTGAATGTGCAGGAGTCAGTATGGATCTCCAGGTCCCGCTTCTGATTATTGATCTGAGAGCAGTCTCAATCATGTCTGCATTATTCGCGAACCGTAGGGTGACACACTTAAGGGTTGCCGGACACCATTTAGGAGCACATATGTTCCAGACAAAAGGTTTGCAAAGCGCAGGAAATGTTTCGATAGAAACAGGAATTGTTTCGATAGAAACCGGAATTGTTTCGGGTGAAATTGCAGAAAGTGGTTCTGCATGTAATATAGAAATGTTGCAAGGGGTTTTATGTGAATGTTTATTAATTAAAGTAATTAACAAAATTCTGAATAAAATAAATAAAAGAGTTTTATTAAATGAGAGAGCATTAAATTTGGAGAAATTTAATGCATTTAAAGTGGAGACTTTAAAAGAGAATGTTAAGGGGCATTTTAATGTGGAGGGGTTACCACCACATGAATGGGGGAGGTGAGGGGTCACCCCCCCCCCATGCGCCAGCCATGGAGAGAGGGGGCACCCCCCCTCCTCCTATAAAAGGCCACCCATTCCCTCCTTCATCCTCACACCTCCTCGTGAAGGATCTCTCTCCCCCTCTAGATATTTCCCCATGGTCTCGGATTAGCGAGATACATGTTCCCGGTGGCCTTGAGTCTGGAAGGAGTTGATGCTTCCACTGATTCGCTGGAGCGAGGAGGTGGAGGTTGTCCGGTGGCTTGAACGTGTGTGCGAGGATGGATGCGCTGCTGATTTGCGGCGCTCGGACTTCCACACGATCTTGAGATCGGCAAGCGTACGACTACATCAACCACGAGTTCCTACTCGTTAACAAAACTCGTTGTCTTCGAGGTTAAGTTCTCCATGGATGTATGTCCACCCGTTGCTCTGTATCTAGTAGATAGATCTTGGCGTATAGTTCTCATCGTAGGAAATTTTTCGTTTTCTATGGTGCGGACCCAACAGTGGTATCAGAGCCTGATCTATGCGTAGGTGCTTTGCACGGGTAGTACACATATGTTTATATGTGGGCGATGATGATCATTTTATTGCATCTTCTATGTACTTTGGATATTGGTGGCATAGTGGGATGAAGTGGCCCGGACCAACCTTACATGTCATCGTACATGAGACCGGTTCCACGACTGACATGCAACTTGTTTTGCATAAGTGGCTGGCGGGTGTCTGTCTCTCCTACTATAGTCAATATCTGATTTACAACGAGTTGCTACTAACTTGGTTATCCTCGTTGTGGTTCATGTTCGTAGGTAAGACCGGTTCTATCTCTGAAAGCCCTAAGCCACGTAAAACTTGTAATTGATACATTAGAGGCATCTAGTTTAGATCGTTGCTGGGCTAGTGTCTTGATATGGTATTGTTGTAAGTAGATGTATGATAGATACTCTTACAACTCACTTAACGTGTAAGTTCGATAGACCTTGGCCTTACACACAAAGGAATGATAGAGATCATACCACGATGCAAATGATAGAGATCAAATGCATGGACCATATCACCTCACTTCACACATTAGATGTTAGCATCTTATATTGCTAGTTTGGCGCTTTTGGTAGCATTATAAGATGATCCCTCATTTAGATATCAAGATAAAATGTGTTCTTCCTTAAGTATGCACCATTTTGTGGATCGTGTTTTGAGGCATCACGTGATGATCGGGTGTTCTCGACTCTACGCTTTCATACAACAGGGTGTAAGACAGTTTGACACACGCGAATACTAAGGTTCTTACTTGACGAGCCTAGCATGTACAGAGATGGCCTCGGAACACGGACCAAAAGGTTAAGCATGAGTCATATAGTTGATATGATGCCTATATAGATACTCGCCTTTGAAGCTACACCGACTCACGTGATGATCGGACTTGGTGTAGTGGATTTGGTTCATGTAATCACCAAAAGGTACACGAGGGATGTCGTTTTTGAGTGGGAGTTCATTAGTAATTTGGATTAGCTGAACTCAATCTATCATAAACTTAGTCTAAATATATTTTACAAATTCTATTATAGATGGCACCACCTGCTTTTAATTTCAATGTGTTCATGGAGAAAGAGAAGCTTGCTGCGAATGGTAGCAACTTCACCAACTGGGCTATGAATTTGAGGATTCTCCTCACTGCTGCACAAAAGCAATATGTGCTAGAGGCGCCGCTAGGCCCCCCACCAGCTCCTGATGCCCCTGACGAGGAAAAGAACGTCTATATAACTCATCAGGAGGACCACAACTTAGTTCATTGCGGCATACTGTATGGGCTAGAACCAGAACTTCGAAAACGTTTCGAAAATGGCAATGCCTTTGATACCATGGGAGAATTGAAAATGATTTTCGATACCCATGCTTCCGTAGAGAGTTATAATGCTTCTGAAAAGTTCTTTAGCTGCATGATGGAAGAGAACAGCTCTGTTAGTGAGCACGTACTCAAAATGTCTGGTACGCCGATAAACTTGTGTCCTTGGGAATAACGATTCCCATTGACTTAGGCATACATCGTGTTCTCCAATCTCTGCCACCTAGCTACAAGAGCTTCGTGATGAACTATAATATGCAGGGCATGAAGAAGTCTCTTCCCGAGCTTCTGTCAATGCTTAAGACTGCAGAAGTGGAGATTAGGAAAGAACATCAAGTGTTGATGATCAATAAGACCACCGGTTTCAAGAAGGACAAGAAAGGCAAGAAGAAGGGAAAGAACGGCGGCAAATCTGTTGCCGTGCCTGAAAAGAAACCCCGAGCTGTCCCTAAGTCTGACACCGAGTGCTACTATTGCAAGGGGACTGGCCATTGGAAGCGCAACTGCCCCAAGTATTTGGTGGACAAAAAGGCCGGCAAGGCAAACAAAGGTATATGTTATATACATGTTATTGATGTGTACTTGACTAGTACTCGTAGTAGCACCTGGGTATTTGATACGGGATCGGTTGCTAATATATGTAACTCGGTTCAGGGGCTGCGGAAACAAGCGACAACTAGCAAGGGATGAGGTCATGATGCGGGTCGGCAATGGATCAAGAGTTGATGTGATCGCCATCGGAACGCTGCCTCTCCATATGCCGTCGGGATTAGTTATAAACCTGAATAATTGTTATTTGGTGCCTGCACTGAGAATGAACATTGTATCCGGATCATGTTTGATGCAAAGTGGTTATTCGTTTAAATCTGAAAACAATGGTTGTTCGATTTATATGAATAATATCTTTTATGGTCATGCACCTATGTTGAATGGTTTATTTCTATTGGATCTCGATAGTAGTATTACGCATATTCATAATGTTGATGCTAAAAGGATTAAACTTGATAATGATATATCTGCATATATGTGGCATTGCCGTCTAGGTCATATTGGCGTTAAACGCATGAAGAAACTCCATTCGGATGGACTTTTGGAATCACTTGATTTTGAATCATTTGATACATGTGAGCCATGCCTTATGGGCAAGATGACTAAAACGCCGTTTTCCGGTTCAATGGAACGGGCGACAGATTTATTGGAAATCATACATACTGATGTGTGTGGACCAATGAGTGTGTCGGCGCGAGGTGGATATCGTTATTTTGTTACTTTCACGGATGATTTGAGTAGATACGGGTATATCTATTTGATGAAACACAAGTCTGAAACTTTTGAAAGTTCAAGGAATTTCAGAATGAAGTGGAAAATCATCGTAATAGAAAGATCAAATTTCTACGGTCTGACCGTGGAGGAGAGTATCTTAGTTACGAGTTTAGCACACACATGAAAGAGTGTGGAATAGTTTCACAACTCACGCCTGCCGGAACACCACAACGTAATGGTGTGTCAGAACGTCAGTAATCATACCTTATTGGATATGGTTCGATCTATGATGTCTCTGACTGACTTGCCACTGTCATTTTGGGGTTATGCACTGGAAACCGCTACATTCACTTTAAATAGGGCACCATCTAAATCCGTTGAAAAGACACCGTATGAATTATGGTTTGGAAACAAACCTAAGCTGTCATTTCTTAAAGTTTGGGGATGTGATGTTTATGTGAAGAAACTTCAACCGGATAAACTCGAACCCAAAGCGGAAAAATGCGTCTTCATAGGATACCCTAAGGAAACGATTGGGTATACCTTCTATCACAGATCCGAGGGCAAGGTCTTTGTTGCCAAGAATGGATCCTTTCTGGAGAAGGAGTTTCTCGCGAAAGGTGTGAGTAGTCGAAAGGTAGAACTCGAAGAGGTTATTGAACCTTCTCTTCATGAAATGGCGAGTAGCGCAGCACCGGAAGTTTGTTTCGGAGTTGACTTCACCTAATGAAGAGAGAGCTAATGATATTGATCATGAAACTCCGAAAGAGGACACTACCGAACCTCGCAGGTCAAGTAGGACACGTGCAGCTCCTGAACTGTACGGCAATCCTGTTATGAATTTCATGATTGATGAAATAGATGACCCTGCGACGTATGAAGAAGCGATGATGAGCCCTGATTCCAACAAATGTCTAGAAGCCATGAAATCTGAGATGGAATCCATGTACGAAAACCAGGTTTAGGACCTTGGTGGACTTACCTCACGATCGAAAGGCCGTTGAGAATAAATGGATTTTCAAAATAAAAACTGATGCTGATGGTAATGTAACCATCTATAAGGCTCGACTTGTCGCAAAGGGTTTTCGACAAATTCAAGGAGTTGACTACGATGAGACATTCTCTCCCGTAGCGATGCTTAAGTCGGTTAGGATTATGTTAGCAATTGCTGCATATTTCGATTATGAAATATGGCAGATGGATGTCAAAACTGCGTTCCTCAATGGTAATATTGAAGAAGAGTTGTATATGATACAACCAAAGGGTTTTGTCGATCCTAAGGATGCTAATAAGGTGTGCAAACTTGAGCGATCCATCTATGGACTAAAGCAAGCATCCCGGAGTTGGAATCTCCGCTTTGATGAGGTGATCAAAGAGTTTGGATTTGTCCAAACTTATGGAGAGGCTTGTATTTACAAGAAAGTGAGTGGGAGCAATGTGGCATTTCTGATATTATATGTGGATGACATATTATTGATTGGAAATGATATAGATCTTTTAAACGGTGTTAAAAGTTATCTAAACAGCAAATTTTTGATGAAGGACCTTGGTGAAGCTTCATATATATTAGGCCTTAAAATCTATAGAGATAGATCAAGACGCCTAATTGGGCTATCGCAGAGTACATACCTTGATAAGATATTAAAGAAGTTTAATATGGACGAAAGTAAGAAGGGGTTCTTACCTATGTTACAAGGCAAGACATTGAGTAAACTCAAAGTCCGGCTACGGTGGAAGAAATAGAGATGATGGATAAGATCCCCTATGCCTCGGCCATAGGCTCTATTATGTATTCCATGCTATGTACAAGACCAGATGTGGCACATGCTATTAGTTTGACTAGTAGGTACCAATCTGATCCAGGTTCGGAACACTGGATAGCGGTAAAGAACGTCCTCAAGTACTTGAGAAGAACTAAGGATATGTTTCTTATATACGGAGGTGAAGAAGAGCTAGTCGCTAAGTGTTATGTCGATGCTAGCTTTGACACCGATCTGGATGACTCTAAGTTTCAATCTGGATACGTATTTCTCTTGAACGGAGCAGTAGTTAGTTGGAGGAGTTCCAAACAACCTATGGTGGCTGGATCAACAACGGAGGCGGAATATGTTGCTGCTTCAAAAGCGGCGCAGGAGGCAGTTTGGATGAAAGAGTTCATTACAGAACTGGGTGTGGTTCCCAGTGTGTTGGACCCGATGGTGATCTATTGTGACAACAATGGAGCCATAGCCAACGCAAATGAACCAAGGTCTCACAAGAATTCCAAACATATTAAGCGCCGGTTTCACTCCATCCGCGAGCATGTCAAGGATGGAGATATAAAGATTTGTAAAGTGCACACGGACCTAAATGTAGCAGATCCATTGACTAAAGTACTCCCTAGGGAAAAACATGATCAACACCAGAACTCCATGGGTGTTAGATTTATCACTATGTAAACAAGATTATTGTCTCTAGTGCAAGTGGGAGACTGAAGAAAATATGCCCTGAGAGGCAATAATAAAGTTGTTATTATATATTTCTTGTATATGATAGATGTTTATTTTGCATGCTATAATTGTATTGATAGGAAACATCAATACATGTGTGTTTAATAAACAAAAAGGGTTCCTAGTTATGCCTCTCTTATAGACTAGCTTGTTGATTACCAAGATGATCAAAGTTTCCTGATCATGGACATTGGATGTTGTTAATAACAAGGTCACAGCATTTGTGAAATGATGTGATGAACATTCATCCGAAGTATAGCATTATGATGAAGTCATTACGTTTATATTGCTATAACATCATACAAAGTAGTCTTAGTCCTTAGACCATGAGATCATGTTAATTGCTAACACCGGAAGAGTATCTTGATAACATCAAACGTCACACCGTAACAGGGTGACTATAAAGATGGGTTCAGTACTACGAAGGTGTTATGTTGAGGCTCATGGATCAAGAGTGGAATTTTTCAATCCAGATGACGGATAGATATACTCTGGCCCTCTCGGTGATATCACATTAAGATAGCTTGCAAGCAAGTGATGTGATCACTCGAATGTTATATCACGGGAACGAGAAAAGAGTGCATGTCGGTAACGAGATCAAACTAGGTATTTGGATACCGATGATCAAATCTCGGACATGTATTATATCATGAGACAAAGGGATTAAATTTCTGACGTTAAAGGTTCTCACGATCACAGAAGTCATCGTTGAATGTGCAGGAGTCAGTATGGATCTCCAGGTCCCGCTTCTGATTATTGATCTGAGAGGAGTCTCAATCATGTCTACATTATTCGCGAACCGTAGGGTGACACACTTAAGGGTTGCCGGACACCATTTAGGAGCACATATGTTCCAGACAAAAGGTTTGCAAAGCGCAGGAAATGTTTCGATAGAAACAGGAATTGTTTCGATAGAAACCGGAATTGTTTCGGGTGAAATTGCAGAAAGTGGTTCTGCATGTAATATTGAAATGTTGCAAGGGGTTTTATGTGAATGTTTATTAATTAAAGTAATTAACAAAATTCCGAATAAAATAAATAAAAGTGTTTTATTAAATGAGAGAGCATTAAATTTGGAGAAATTTAATGCATTTAAAGTGGAGACTTTAAAAGAGAATGTTAAGGGGCATTTTAATGTGGAGGGGTTACCACCACATGAATGCGGGAGGTGAGGGGTCACCCCCCATGAGCCGGCCATGGAGAGAGGGGGCACCCCCCTCCTCCTATAAAAGGCTACCCATTCCCTCCTTCATCCTCACACCTCCTCGTGAAGGATCTCTCTCCCCCTCTAGATATTTCCCCATGGGCTCGGATTAGCGAGATACATGTTCCCGGTGGCCTTGCGTCTGGAAGGAGTTGCTGCTTCCGCTGATTCGCTGGAGCGAGGAGGTGGAGGTTGTCCGGTGGCTTGAACGTGTGTGCGAGGACGGATGCACTGCTGATTTGCGGCGCTCGGACTTCCACACGATCTTGAGATCGGCAAGCGTGCGACTACATCAACCACGAGTTCCTACTCGTTAACAAAACTCGTTGTCTTCGAGGTTAAGTTCTCCATGGATGTATGTCCACCTGTTGCTCTGTATCTAGTAGATAGATCTTGGCGTATAGTTCTCATCGTTGGAAATTTTTTGTTTTCTATGCTGCGGACCCAACAAGAGGTGTCCAGCAGCTGGCTAGACGAATCGCGGCGCTCAATCGATTCATCAGTCGACTGGGCGAAAAGGAACTGCCCTTCTACCAACTTCTCCACAAAGCTGACAAGTTCGAGTGGACCAACGAGGCATAGGAAGCATTCGAAGACCTCAAGCGCCTACTGTCCACCTCGCTAGTACTAGTGACCCCACGCGAAAGGGAACCACTGTTGCTATACATCTCCGCCACCAACCAGGTGGTCAGCACAGTGCTCGTGGTAGAACGAGCCGAGGAAAATAAGGTCCACGGGGTACAACGCCCAGTCTACTACCTCTGCGAGGTACTCACGCCAACAAAGCAGCGGCACCCGCACTACCAAAAGCTGGCGTACGGCGTCTTCATGACAGCCCGGCGACTGCGCCACTACTTCCAGGAACACCCAATCATGGTAGTCAACGACGCCCTGCTTGGGCATATCCTCAACAATCCCGACGCCACCGGACGATTCGCGCTTTGGGGGATCGAACTATCTCCACGAGACATTACATATGAAAAACGTGATGCAATCAAGTCGCCAATTCTCCCTGACTTCCTCGTGCACTGGATGGAGAACCAGCTCCCTGAAAAACCAGATATGTCCTACCTCTGGACAATGCACTTCGATGGATCCAAGCGTAAGGATGGAGCTGGCGTAGGTGTCATACTAACATCGCCCCAGGGAGACAAACTAAAATATATTCTGCGAATGCAGTTCACCGTCTCCAACAATGAAGCTGAATACGAGGCCCTGCTACACGGGATGAGGATGGCAAAAGCCTGCGGTGCCAAGAGGCTCATAATATATGGCGACTCCAAGCTGGTCATCAACCAGACAATGCATGAGTGCGGCGCACTGAACGGCAATATAATCGCCTACCGCGACCTCTATGACACACTCGAAGGGGACTTCGACGGTTGCGATCTGCGGCACATGGGACGTAAAAGCAATGAAGAGGCGGACGCACTCGCCAACATTGGCTCTACCTGTGCCCCCATACCACCTAGGGTATTTCTCGAGCGCATCTGCGAACGCTCCATCAAGCCAAAAGCCGCAGATAAGAAAACAAGCGCAACAACGGACTCGGGGGCTCCGCCGCCCAATGAGCCAATGGCACTCGACGACTTGGAGCTTGACACAGGACTCGAAGGACCGATGAGTGTCATGATAATCGAGCCATCTTGGACTCAACCGTACATCACATACCTTCTCAGCAAGATGCTACCCGACGATCCGACTGACGCACGACACATTGCACGGTGATCCAAGGCATTCGTTGTTATCAACGGCGAACTATACAAGCGCAGCATCATAGGAGTACTCCAACGATGCGTCTCAAATGCTGATGGAAGAGTCGTTCTCCTCGACATCCATGAGGGGACTTGCGGGCACCACGCCGGCAGTCGCACCCTCGTCGCCAATGCTCTACGATCTGGATTCTACTGGCCTACGGCCATGCGTGATGCCAAGGACATCATCCAAAAATGCAACGCTTGCCAGCGATTCGCGGACAAACCACATGCACCTGGCGTGGAGCTCCTACTAATTCCATTGGCCTGGCCCTTCGTGCAATGGGGACTCGACATGGTCGGCAAGCTCCCAAAGTCCTCGCGAGGAGGCTACGTCTACCTCTTGGTCGTTGTCGACAAATTCACCAAGTGGATAGAGGCCATGCCGGTGACTAACCAGTCAGGATACAGCATAGTCAAGTTCTTTGAGTCCATTGTCTATCGCTTCGGAGTACCACACAGCATCATCACGGGCAATGGGACGAACTTCACATCCAAGGAGTTCCAAGAATTCTACGAGAATCTAGAAATCAACATAAGATATGCCTCTGTAGCACATCCACAGACCAACGGTCATGTCGAAAAAGCCAACGGGCTCGTGTGCGGCGGCATCAAGAAGCGACTCCTCATGCCACTCGAACAAGCCGCAGGCTGCTGGCTAGACGAGCTGCAATCGGTACTCTGGAGCCTGCGCACAACTCTAAACAGTGCCACGGGGTACACCCTGTTCTTCATGGTGCACGGTGCTAAAGCGGTGCTACCCGCAGAGGTACGATACAAAGCACCGCGAGTGGTCGCTTACAACGAGAAGGAGTCAACCCTGCACTCGAAGACTCCGTCAATCTCCTTAACGAGGCACGGGAAATCGCTGTGGAAAGATCAACGATTTACCAGCAGAACCTGCGCAACTACCATAGCTGAAGGCTACGCCCTAGGTCCTTCGTCGAAGGAGACCTGGTCCTGCGACTGAAACAGCAAGGGCATCTCAAGCTCGAGTCCCCCTGGGAGGGACCATACGTGATTACAGAAGTAATCCCAGGTGGCGCCTATCGCCTTAAAGATTTCGAGACAGGAGTCACATACTCCAACCCCTGGAATGTCGCGCAGCTGCGGCGCTTCTACCCTTAGTCGTCTTTTATTTTTACATTGCAAATAAGGCTACTTAGCCACACATTGTACCCCATACTATCCTGTGAATAAATAAAGCTAAGTGCCCCAAAACTCTGTGTTTTCCTTTTATTTTTTGTAAATTATCCACTCGGGGGCTACGCCACCCTATACACACTTTTCTACTAACTAACGCGATATCCTGAGTAGCTGACGTACTAATCGAACCCTTGACAAATACCAACCCAGTTGCAACGCACCTGACAGGTCGGCAAGGTGCTGAGATAAACACAAGTTAGGCTAGCAAAAAGAAATCACATATTGCAACGCACTCGCAAAACATACACGCTAACAAGCTCTTTATATACATCAATGTCAATCAATTATACACAGCATATATATATGAACTTTACAACACTGGTGCAACTATGTGCAGGATACAAACTAAACTACTGTTGCAACAAAGGAACGTTTGTCCACTCCTCGAAGAAATCGATGATTTCCTCCGCTGGGCGATCCACCGCCTGGTAGTGAGGAACCATGTTCCAAGTCGAACCTGCTCGCGGCGCTGGCGGTCCAACAGCAACTGCCGCAACATCCACATCAGGCTTGTGCAGTCGCACCAGCGACAGAGCAGCCTTGGCACCAGCCACTAACTGTTTCCGTACACACTCACGAACTGCACTCAAGTATTGAAAATTTGGCAAGAAGGGCCAGCAGGCTCGATGGAACGACATCTAGGGGGAACATCGTCTGATAAATATTCCTCAAGCACGATTGCGACTTCTTCAGGAAGTGAAGCACTCGCGAAGCACGATCCTGCAGGGTCGCAAGTGCGATTGCACGATCATGATCCACCCAGAAGTATCCACTCGCCTGAAGCTGCTCTTGGGTCAGATCATTCATACGAATGTCAATCTTGTCCTTCTCATCTTGCGGATGGCGTGCACTGACAACTATACTAAGCAAAGGCAAAAGTATGAAGACAATGAACTACCACGAGTGGCTACAAGAAAAGACAAGGAAGAAGAAAGCTAACACTTGAATTGGTCACCCAACTGCGTCACCTCCCCTAGCAGATACTGCTCTCGAGCGACGACCTTCTCCGCCCTCGACTTCCATACATCCGCGTTACCACGGAGCACAGGCAGTTCGCGCTCCAACTGCCTCACGCGGTCACGGAGTCGCGAGAGCAGAGATAGCTCATCCACCCTTGAGCGCGACTACACCAAAGTATCATCAGTGGATGGCATATTCTGAGGTTCACTCGAAGGACCACTCGATGTGCCCTATCAGAAGCCAAGCAAGAGATAATAAGAAGACTAAGGCGATGCATGGACAAAAGACTCGATTGCATTCAAGCATAATAAAGTATCAACACTCGCCAAAGGCATGTTCCAGGCAAAAGAGACAGGCTATTTAACTATTACAGACATGACTACTGAGGAGCAACTAGCTTCTTCGACTTAGACTTTGGTTTTGGGGGCCTCATAGAGTCTGTGGCAGTATCAGATGCCACAGACTTCCCGCCGGCCCCTGACGCCGCAGCCTTCGCCGCCTTCTTGGCTCGCTACAGTTCCTCAGAGTACTTCGCAACTGTGTTGATTAGCTGTGGCCCGTACTTGCCACAGGCAGTTGCGAAAGGAGCAAAGACTACCTGTTGGCCATCCGCACTGACAGGCATTGCCTTGGAGACCGCAACAGGATCAACCTCGACTCCATGGGCTTGCACCATCGCGAGTGACATCGAAGTACCAGCCGCACGGAGTGAGTTCTTGAAGCCTGTAGGAATGCCTCCAGCAAGGGACTCCACCAGATCATCTACATTTTCAATTAAATCAGCCTTGGGCGCCAGCTCCTCACGGAGGCAACTGAGCACGCCCTTGGCCTTGGTGAGCGTCCCTGAATGGCAGCATTGCGATCTTCGACTGCCAAGATGGCACCCACCAAGGCATCATCACGACGGAGTGCCTCAGTGTCGAAGCTCAGACCGCTGGCATCTACACAAGAATCAAGCATTGGCACAAAAGTCAGCACAACAACAAATTCAAAAGAAGGGACACGGCGAAAATCCAGACAAGGGAATACCTGAGAGAGCCTTGGCAATCGAGAGAAGCTGTTCTTCGAACAACTTCTCCCTAGCGACGATGCAGGCGCGCAGATCCTCTTCGCGTTTCCGCGATTCGTCATGTGCTGTGATTGCCTCATCGCAACTCTTCACCGCCGCAGCGAGCGCCTTTTCGAGGGAAGCAGCGTTGCGAAGGAGTGCATTATGCTCAGTTGTGAAACAAATAAAGATAGACCGTCATTCGAATATATCACAAGGATGAAGAAGAAGAAGCAAAAACACTCACTTTCAACCGCGCGATGGAGATTGTCTAGCATTGCATGCTGGCGACCCATCGCAAGCACCTGCTCCACCAAGCGAGCAGCTTCCTTCACAATAAGCTGCGACAGAAGAAACAACAAAGGATCAACAGATGATAGAGATGATAAATTTGACTGCAAAAATCAGAAGAAGCAACACTACACATACATGATCCTCCAGTGACTCCGAAGTCGATTGACGCGCAGTCGTTCAGGATAACCATCTGATGCTCCACATCGTGTGGAGAACTTGATGAATTATGCCCAGAGTGGGCCTCCAATGGAGGAGAAGGAGTCCGCTCAGCCACCTTCTTGGCTTTGGAAGTCGCGACTCCAGATTATTTCAAAAATTGGACGTCGCCAGAAGATGACAACGCCAGGCTGACTAGCAGAATAAAACCAACATCAAGAAAATGCAACTCCAAAGAAGAACCAAAGAGAAGACTCGTATACTTACCAATCAAACTTGTCAAAATCAAAGGTTTGACCCCCCGACTCCGACGACGACTCCTTCGGCAGCCGCATCTTCTTACGGGAAGACGGCGCCACAGCGCTCATAGGAACGGCAGGTATCGGCGACTCTGCACCGGTAGCTGCGCCTTCCGGAGTCGAAGGAGATGATACATCCGAATCCTCGCTGCGCGAAATGCTTGCGAGTGTCCGGACTGCTAGACTCGGGGGCTTCCTCCTCCACATCAGATGGGATGGTCGACTCCGACATGTCCTCTTCTAAAGCTTCACGAGGAATAACCCCCTCAGGAAGAGGGGGCATGCAGGGAGACACCTTCCAATCCTGCATATAGACAACAAGTCAGCAAAAGTTAAGGAAAAAGAAGCATTCAACAAACAAAGCTACTTCGTAGCACAAACATACCTCAGGAGGAGGATTAGCAGCATCGAATGGAGGTACGACTAATTCACTGGGGAGCACATCCTTGGCGGTGTACTTGGTGACCAGTCGCACCCTTTTATCTACCTCACACGCGGAAATGCCATCAGCAGATACGTGAGTGACATCGTCCGCGCCAGCCCATTGGAACATAGGGTGGACTCTGGCCTGTAGGGGCTGGACGCGACGACGCAACCACGTGCGAATAAGGGCGCATCCTCCCTCTTCTTTACCCATGCGACTCTCGAGGTCGCAGACACACTCCTACAACACATTTGTCTCCGTAGACTTGTCGGGCATCACTACGTTCTTCCAGGAGCGCCTCCTCTTGCACGGCGTCGCGGGATCGAAAGGCGTGAATCTGAAGTGGTCTCTGTCGGCCTTCTGGTCACGGATGTAGAACCACTTGTCCCTTCACCCTTGGACGGACTCCGTGAGTTTGATGTCGAAGTACGTGACAGAGGAGTCGACATGGATAGCGCAGCCTCCAACATCGTAGACTACGGAGCCAGACGCCGACTGGCGCTTCAGCTTGAAGAGACGTTTGAAGAGACCAAAGTGTGGCTCGATTCCGAGCCAGCACTCACAAAGTTTAATGAAGCAAGCTACATGGAGGATGGAGTTGGGGGACAGCTGGTGCAGCTGGAGCCCATAAAAACAAAGAAGGCCCCTGAAGAAGGATGCAGGTGCAGCGAGAGACCGCGGATGATGAACGCTAGGAAAATCACCCGAAAACCGGCAGGAGGACAAGGGGTTACCTCACCACCTAGGACTCGCGAGTCAGCAACCACGGAAGACAGAACTCCGCCTTGGCGTAGAATACGGAGCTCAGAAGACTTGATAATGGACGCGCGCCACGCGCCATTGGTGACACGAGTGCCTGCGCCCTTCTTCTTCCCGGCGACAATGGCGCTGGTGCCCGCAGCGGTGGAGCTGCCCTTCTTGGCAGCAACAGTGGCGGCGGCGGATTCAGCCACGGCACCTCCTTTCTTCTTCCCCATCCTGCGGTGGCGATGCGACCAGAGGAAGTAACTAGGGAATATGCGGAGCTGGTCCAGTGCCGCGAGAAAGATGAGCTCTAGGAAGCAGAGGAGAAACAGCACTGGCGATAGAGGCAAAGGCAGAGAAAAGAGCAGATGGGAAAAATTACCGTCGCAGCACTGCTACTTAACCCCCTGGAAGACATAATCCAACGGCCAGCAAAAACCATGTCAGACGCGTGGCGTCCATCGTGATCGACACATGGAGGACCCGAAGCGCGGATCGTCCCCACTACCACCATTACGCGCGGAAGTCGAGGAGGCGCAGTTAAAACAAAGATTACGCACACCCGGTCAAGTCAGGGTCAGAAAATGGGACCCACCACTCGTCACGTCCCGTCAAAATCGCTCACAGCGGGCAACTGAGATCATCACATCGTTAGCGCTGATGTCATCAAAATTGAGTAGCAGAAGACTTCGACTACTTTAGTCCTTGATCGAGTCTTCGACTCCACCAAGCACTCGAGGGCTACTCCCATAAGGAGCGTTGGCTGCGCACCCTACGATTTTCCTCCTTTTTCTCTTCTGCAGGAACATGGACATTCAAAGCATACCCAATCACTCGAATCTGCGATTCGACTATAGACATGGGTTACTCCCATAGGGAGCGCTAGGAAACAAATTCGACTGAAACAAGCAAACAAAAGACGACAGCAGTCGCAAAAGTCCTTTAGTCCCTGCCTGAGTCTTCGACTCAACCAGGCACTCGGGGGCTACTCCCATAGGGAGCGCTGGTCGCGCACCCTATGATTAATTGTATATCATACTGTGTGTCGATAACGTCCACACTCGAAGTTTATGGCGACACCGCCTCATGATTTTTCCCTACAAAGAGACAGCGTCTCTTGGGTCACCCGAATCATCTCCGCGATGACAAAATTCGGATGTCGCGCTTATAGCGTGAAGATAAGACCTGAATAAGGCCTGGTGACGCATTCGCTGCGCACTACCAGAGATATATCCGTGCCTACAGGTACGATGAACATGCCTTGATGGACGAGTTGAGTGCTCACACCCATATACTGGAATTCGACTCCTGTAAGACCTCCGCGGCTTGAGTCGAATTACACCAGCACTTTTCCGAATTCGAGTTCGGGTACTTGAGTTCGAGTAGATTGCGTTGTTTTACCCTAAGGTAGTTAACTAATACCGATACATTGGTTAAATCAGGCATGCACATCAACAATCCCTATGACACAAACAGAATAGTCGAAAATATACTCATTCATGCACTCGACAGGCTTCATAAAGTCCCCAGTCGAATCTGCGATTCCATTGGGCACTCGGGGGCTACTGACATGGGTATACCCTATAGGTACTCGAGCTTGGTATATACGGCCTGAATACAGTAGAGGCCCATGGCATTGTCAAGGCCCAAATGGAAAACTCGAGTAACCTACGGACTCTCGATTGCTTGCGGAACAAGAAGAAGCTAAAGATAGAAAGTTAAAGGGAAAACCCTAACCTGTAACCGACTCGACCTGCTACCTGAGACCTAGCCTATCTATATAAAGGCTAGGAGGGGGCAACGAGGAGGACACACGCAACCCTAGTTGACACAATCCTCGCCAGATTGCATCTGCGCACCATTGTAATCTTTGATTCCTCTGTTAATTCCACGAGCAGACAAGTAGGAATAGGGACCTCTATGAGGCCTGAACCTGGGTAAATCTTCGAGTCCCCTGTGTGCTTGTTTGCTAGCCGATTGATGCTTCCAGCGCTCCTCCTTCTCCAAAACCCAAGTCCATAACAATGGGCATTGATGAGTTAAACCCTCGTCACTTAGTAAACTATTCTTATCAGATAATGCTTCAGACTAGTGCATCATTAGCTTAGTAGCAAAATCCCCATTTGGCAAATAAAAGTAATAGCCAAAGGTTGAGAAAATATCTATACACTCGAGCTGATCATTAGGCACAAGAGTAAGAGGTTGAAACCTGCACCCTGTGGAGCCCATATGGAAGCTATGTACTATCAACACTAGGGAGAAGATAAGAAGAGGGCAAGGCATGTACAATAAGGGGAAGATAAGCATAGTCGTAGCAACACTCCTCTCTAAACATATCATTTCACAGTTGTAGCAGCAGGGAGCTCTCTCTCGGCTGCATACATCAACCACTCTATTACCAAACCTGCATCCTTAGCAATTTGGTTGTTTAGATAAGCCATCCAGAAGTAGGTCAAGATCAAGCAATATGAAGAGGAGGAGAAGATCAAGCTTGGGAGGAAAGGCCAGCAGATCATGGAGGAGTTGATCAAGTCAACGAAAGATCAAGCATCAGCAACAATCAACTATCTCAACCACACATCCCTTGCATCTTGGTTGCTTCAAGAAGCCATCCAGGAGGTGAGTAAGTGGAGCTGGATATCAAGATATAGTCATGTCTAAATCAAACTATAGCAAGAAGAGGCACAACACAACTGCAGGTAGTTATCTCTCATCAAGCATAGCATTTGTTCTTATACTTTTATTTAAAGAAAGGAGTTTGGGAGAGAGAGGGAGATCTCAGAATGCATAGATGCTATGCAGGTCATCATTGAGGTTGTAGGGACAGATAATATATGTTCTTATTTTAGAAAGAGATTGACCTCAAACTTGGCATCATTGGCATGGGGGGTATTGTCATCATTTTCATGGTGTAGATCATCAAGATCTACTAGTAATTACAGAAACAAGGTGATATAACTATGCAGCCAACTACAAAGTGATGAATCACTGTTGTGCACACTCTTATGAGTCGCAAATCATCAACATTGAGGATATATGGTTAATCAGATTGTTCAAATCAATTTCCCACAAATAAAGTAAAGCCCACAATTAATTCCTAACCGAATTCATCATAAAAGAAACCCATCTTATGCCAGAAGTACTTACAAGCACCAACAAAAGCCTGCATAGGTAAGTAACATCATTTGATTCCAAGAATCATCTGAATATTTCACTGTCATGTTGATAGTAATAAAAAACATAGGCAAGCTAAGCTTGTAGAGCATACACACTTAGAAGAGAACTCAAGCCTCTATTAATATCGGTTCTGAAATGAAAGGTTGCATCATGCTTTGCATCCTTGGCACTGACTAGAATTTTTAACCAACCAAGCTAGCAGCAGATCGTGCTACCAGAAGGGTTGTTGTGCACACTCCTAAAAGGAGGCACCACAGCAACAACCTCTAGGTAGCAGAAGCCACCATGTGGGCATCTAATAGCTCATTTATAATGTATTTTGTCATGTTGATAGTACAAACATGGCACACCAAATGAGTTCAAATCAGTTTTCTAGTCAAGCAACTAGAAATCATCCAAGTTACACTTATCACTGTCATTTGACAGATGAAATCCATTAAGACAGATTCCTACACCCCAAAGTCCCAGATCACATTAGGAAGTATCATGAAATTCAGACAAGTTGAATGTTAAACTAGTGGTACAGCTACACATAGAATAGTATTTGAAAGTACCTAATAATGATCTCAAATACCGCAATTGAGCTTCTGTAAGAAAACTAATTTCCTTGGCAAAATAATAACCATCATAGTCCAAATCATTTTCCTAGTGGGATTAACCAGGAATAATCTAGTTTTCAGTAATGCACTGTCCAATAGTTATGCTAGATCATCACTAAAGTTTCCTTGCAATAGCCAAATATGTGTTATCTATAACTGGCAGAGAGACACATCAAGCTTCAGTTCCCTGAAACTTGATCAGTTACCACTAGGTGCTATCATCAGCATAACATATGGTCATAGAGGAGTGGGACTCACTTTGGGTGCCGAGCACCTAGAGCGGAGGCGTGGCAATCACGGTTGTCACCGTCGATGCCAAGGCTACGTTCATAGCGCCGTCCCACCGGTGCCGAGCTTCGAGTAGATGCAATGACCCCCGTCGTCCCGTCAGCAACATCAACCCAGCGCCACCCACCATCGCTGCAACACAACACCAAAGTAAGGTCGGCATGGAGGTGTCTGTGGTCATCCCCGAACAGCATCAGCAGGCACAAGAGCTGGAAAACAGCACCGATAAGCCTAATCCAAACTAGGGTTCCATTGGAACCAGAGAGGAGGAACCAAAGTGCAGAGGAAAGGGAATCAGTGGAAAAAGTAGTTATAGGGCCAGAGAGTTTGTGCCGGAGAGCAGCAGTACCGTCGAGGGCTGGAGCTGGCCAGATCAACACCAGCGGCGGCGCCAGGCCTGAGTAGAAAAGCGTTGGGGGCGAGTTTGATAGGGCCTCAAAGCTAAATCGAATCAGAGGGCCAGATCGGCAATTCGGTGGTAGAGCTTTAGCAGCAGGTGGTAGTGGCCGCAGCTTCTTGAACCATCAGAATCTGACGGACATAGCTTTTCAGAATAAAAGCAAACTTTGAAGAAATGTTTATGAAAACATGCATAGCCTACAACCTATGGTCTGTGGCTATAGATAGTGCATCAAACACTCCTTTTAGTGAACTTGCTGAGTATGATCATACTCAACTGTATCTTCTTAACCCTTGCTAGGTTCTAAAGCCTTGAAGACGTTGTCAACACCAACTCATGCTCGAGGAATCATCACCGAAAGCTCAAGTTCTTCAACAAAGCTAATGTCAACATATATAATAACTGAAGTGAAGAAGAAGTGTTTGAATAGATAGGGGTATATTCTCTAACCTAGAAAACCTATTTCTGTAGAGATTGCAATAGCAGCAATTGCAAACCAAATAGTTTAGATACTAGTCTTATTAGTATGTTAGTTCTGGGTTGTTATTTCTGGTTCTTCAATGTAAGAAGTTTCTTTTTTTCTCTATAACCTAGAGTGTTCTCTCGATATTTTATAAAGAGCCGAGTTATAACCTATAGTCATATCTTGGACCTGCTATGTTTCTGTTGTACCACTCTGAGGGATGTAACTAGTGGAACGGTGGTTCGTTGGTGTTATGTCAATGACTATAGTGTACTACATCATGCAGTGGTATGTTGGGTCACTGCAACATGTTCCTCCGAATACCTGAACACACCTTTATGATCATCTCTTCCGCAAATGACCTTTGATGCTATCTAAGTATTCTCGGGTGACAGTGATTGATATGCCCTCACGGCTTAAGAAATAGGACACTAGATCTATTCTAATCATCATAACTTGAACTTTGTGACATGATTGGGTCATGATGTTTAGGTTGGGTATAGCTCATCATCTCATTCTCATAATGATGTGACTCCATTGTCAACTAGCATAAATGCCACATGATCAGGAAACCTTGATCATCTGTTGACCAACGAACCAGTGACTAGAGATTCACCGGGAACTCCTAGTTGTTTGTATATCACATGTGTATTGAAGTTTCCTTTCAATACAGTTATAGCATGATATAAAACTTAATCATAAACTTTATGAAATATGATAATAATCCATAGTATTATTTGTCTCTACAGCATATTTCCAACACTTGGTTGCTCGAGCGCTCTTGCTTCTTGGATACATCAAACATCAAACCTATAGCTCCTGCAAATCATCATCGCTCTCTTTGGCATTGACACTTGAACACATGTTGGCATGATACTTGGCGTCCCCAAGCCCATGGCCACGCAGATTCTAATGTTATGAAGACCAAATAGCATTTTAGTCTAGAATATGCACTATTGTTCTTACTGACTTCATGGAAATTTGATTCTAGAGAGATATAATGGTTGAGGTGGAGACGGTTTTTAAGTTGTTTTTCCTAGGTTAATTAGTTACCGTATATACCAACCATAACTATGTCTTCATGGATTAACACTTCACCTATGGCCATTTTTTCTAATCTAGCTATTTTTACAGACAAATATACTTGAGGTCATCTTTGCATTATATTTGCATGATGGTACAATATATCTGCATATAGATGGATCTTTAAGGTTTCGATCCTAAAAATAGGATAGTTTGGGTGTGTTTCTCATTTTGGCAATTTCTTTCTAATGTTTCACTAAGAGGGTTCATAGTGATCAATAAGAAATATTTATATACTTCCTCCCCAACAATCTATCACTTATTTAGTTCCAGCAATAGTGCAGTCTAGGATACTTCATGCACCATCCTCTGTTACTTGATAATGGGTTTCCTTTCTCGCTGTATCATACTGTTGAGTCAAGTCATGGGATATCACAGCTAGGTAGTTGTCCTTAAAGTCCTTGGCAGGATTAATTTATTTTTCTTCATACAATGAAAACATAAAAAAAGGATTGCAAGGTTAGTTGATACAGTAGCATGTATATATTTTTATATTTCTTAGAGTTCTAGACTTTTAGTTATGTACACGTGGGGATTAGAAAGTCATCATGATATTTAGTTATAACCAATGCAAACCTTCCAAGGTATTCTCGAAAACAGAGTTATTTGAGAAGCTAGGCAGACCTACCTTAGTACTATTAATTTGTTGATGGTATATAGAATAGTAGAGGGAAATGTGAAATAATCTTTGTTGTTTGCACAACAAATGCAGCGCTACCAATTTGTTAAATTTTGGTTCCAGTAATGTTATATATGCCCATATAGTCTATACCAGTATATGTGTTACATGTGGAATAGTTGCATGTTATTTTTGCGACTTTGGTATTTTTATGCTAGATGGCTAACTAAATTTATTTGAATATCACACACTGATGATTGATGGAAAGCATTTCTCATAGCAATGGGCATTGTTAAAAATACAATAAGCAAGCTGCTACTTGCTTTATTCTTGGTACATCAGAATCTCGGTTTACGAGATTTTTCTGTGCCTTTTGCCAATATTTTTTATCAAATGTGCGACTACTTAAAGACTCCAAATCTTAGACTCCAGGTTCATGCATGTACTATATTACCTTTTCATTTCAATAGATGTTGATTAGATGCTTACTTTATTTTTGATTCTAGAGCGGCTTCACGTTTGGGACCTCTGGCTACTTTTAGCATATGCGTGGGTACTATTTTGTGGAATAATAGAAAATTTTCAATTACCCGACATACAAGCCTTCCTCCTGAATTACTGCTATGGTACTTTGGGTGTCATTTGATATTTCTCCATCTTATAGAATAGGTAAGCATATGATTTGATGTCCCCGTCACTTCCAACGATCATGTGTTCCATCCAAGAAAACCCAGTATTTGAACTACTTTTCGTTATTGCATCCTGCTATTTTGTACTACATGAACCTTCGTGTTCATGACTCAGCTTTGAGTATTAGTTAGATTTGTGCTCTAGTTTCCAGCATTTAAAATTTGATTCGACTTCACATGCATAGAGCAAGTGTTGCCATTCCAGTAAGTGAATACATTGCATCCAGTATTAATTCGTTTCCATTGTATGGCTAGTTTTGTGATCATGTGCTCGATCTAGATAGCTTGTCCAAGTGTAGTACTTTTTTCTCTCATTTGGATTATGCGGCTGCAAATTGCAGTATGCTATAGATGTATGTGGTGTCAACTTCATGATTTTCAATTTATATGGTTTATCTTAGCATTAGATGGTGGAGATTGTAATTATTTCTGTAAGCAAGGTCATTCTTCAGCTAATTTTTGGAAAACTTGTACACTTCATATGTATGGTAAGTTGTGGTATTCTGATGCTGAGATGTAGGGTTATGAAAAATATTTTAAGATAAAAAAGTGTTGCCTTGGTGATGGTTGTTCTAAGTATTATTGAAATTTCAATTATATCTATTACTTCCTCTGGTCCATAATAAGTGTCTATGATTTAGTACAACTTTATACTAGATTAGTGACACTTATTATGGATAGGAGGAGTAGGTTATTGTGTTTTATTCTTTATTTGAAAACTAAGTGGCTTTGATTCATACAAGCAGTTCCTCTAGAATGTAAGATCCACTAGCTGCCGCTCTCCAGGCTAGCTGCCATTTGTGTGTCCCTGACTAATGGCCCTTGCACTTAACGGTCTTTGGCCAGTGGTTATGTGACCGTTCTATCCTACCCCCAACGAGGTAGTGGTTGCTCTTATTACAGGTTGTACATTTATTAAATACTCATGTGATCTTGTTTGCTATTTTGACATTTTCTTAAGTTTTTTTTATTACCACACATGAGTTTTTGTTGGCTCTGGTTCTCAAGTGTGCATAAGATAAATTGTTCAGATGTTGTTTCCCTCCAAGTCACGTAGCTAAATTTGCTTACAAATGCATAGACTAGAGTTATGTAACAAAACTACTGGTTTGAGGTCCGTGCTTCACCTATATTCTATTGTTTTGTTTGTAGTGGAATCTATGAAGTTTTAAAAATCTTGATGAAGGCGTGCAGGATTTTGTTGGTACGATAATTGATGTTTATGTGCCTGACTAATACTTTGTTCACTAGATACTATAACCTTAAGCATTCAGAAAAACCTAGTAGTTTATAGAGAAATGATTTCAAAAAATGCTATTTTTGTTAGAGCTCTAAAGTGGAGCTAGTTTTGTTCGTATTTTACCCTTTGGTACACTGTTCAAACCTCCATGGATAATTATACTAAAAGAACATATGAGTTACATCTTACTCTTATAGACCAAAGTGCCCTCTCATTGTACCACAATGGCCATGATGTGCAACAACTCAATGCAGGCGGTGAGGCAAAACTCGTTTGTTCGTCTAGTAGTCTATATCTTGAAGTTGTTAGACCTCATCCAGAGATAATTTGCCATACGACGAAAAATTTGGTACCAGTAGCTCTCGTTTGCAAGTTCTGCGGCCGCTACAAAGCTCAATTGCTCCACTGGATAAGCCACAGCGAGAACTTTTCAGTGCAGTCGGTATGGACGGTCACCAATATGGTGAGAGAAACCAAATATAAAGTATTCTTCAATATCTTTTTGGAATGACCAGCGGTCCAGCTATTGTATTGGTTTACCAAAACAACTATTACTCCATCCGCACCATATTAGAATGTTCTTGTTTTTCGTTGAAAAACCAAAACCAATTTCAAGATCAGTCTCCTTCCTGTTTTCAGGAGTAGAACTGAAAAAGCCTACTATGCTATGATTTCAATGGATATGAAGGAGAAAAATATGCTACTTGCAGCTATTCCATCTATTTCTGCATCAAGTCCGAAGATAGTAGCGGTGTTAGAGTAGCCTGCGGATGAGGCCACTTCCCCACCAGAAAAGCAAGGGAAGTGAGAGAGAGAGCATGTGGGTCCCGCGGGCTACTGCTTTCGTTGGCTCAGAACTACACGACACGATTGCTTTAGCGATACGAACCGAGGTGGTGGCGATGAAACAACCGTATGCGTATGCTTTCGTAAATCATGCTCTTAACAGTATCAACTATGTCTAGGTTCGATGTATCTATTTAAGTATTTCGACTAGTTGCATTCGTATCTAGACAAAGTGTAAAACATTAATATGGACCCGAGGGAGTACATCAATTCATAGTACTAAATATCGTTGTTTAATACTATGTAAATGAGGAAGTACTTATTTATGTCCCATAGATATATTTTAAGGGCATTGTTACGTGGTGCGCGCACTCGATTCTGCGTTACGCGGTGCCCTTTCCAAAATCAAAAGAAGCATATCGTGTCCCACGGGTTCCTAAAATAGAAGTCATGCCCACACGTGTTCTGATTTGAGTGCTACTTTGTCTTAGCTTGAGAAAACATCACAGACAAACACCCAAAACAGTGTAATACGCTTCCCACACAGACCTATCCAGTCTGCAAAAAAATTTGATCCACATCTGCAATCGGCAAACCCCAAGAAAAAGGTACTCCCTCCGATCGAAGATTTGTCTAAATTTACATGAATCTATACACTAAAGTATGACAAGATACATCCAAATTTAGACAAATTTCCGACATTTATTTTGAGACGGAGGGATACATGTAAAGTACATCAAGCTCATCTCTCTTTTACGCAACTACATCAAGAAAGAAAGATACTTTCGGTCTTCCTAATTCTTGGTGTATAAGCTAAGTACATCCGAAATAGATGAAAAAGTGACTAAAATTACAGTACATTCTTTTATCATTCTAAAGTACCACACGAACGTGTAAACTGTAACTAGTTATATAGCAACATAACCATGAGACATATGGAAGGAGATTTCAGAAAGGTGAACCTAAACTGGATAGGATCGTGATAAATTTACGGAGATCGAAAGATACATAACCGTATAAATCTTTCAGTGCAGAACTTATGCATTTGGTTCTGTTTTCTAGAAAACGAACAATAGAGAAACAATCGCATGATGTTACTACTATGGAAATACAAAAAATTAGCAGCTTCATACATATATATTGATTAAAGCTGCATGCATCTACATATAAACAAACAAAAAGTTACATGCATATGGCAAGTCAAAAACCCAAGAAAACAATAATAGGTGTATTAAATACTCACACTATGGTACGAATTCAAAAAAATTACATCCATATAGCAGACAAGAGTGTAACTGTTATGAGGAAATATCATAGAAAAAAAAATTTAATCGCCCATAATTAGAAAAGTTACATGCCATATGCAAAAACTTACACCCTGTATCAAATAGTTACAGGTTAAATATAAAGAATTATAGCCTACATAACAGCCTACACAAAAAATACTTACAACCTACATAAAAAGAGTTACAGCCTACACAAAAAGACTTACAGCCTATGATAAAATAGATATAAAAAGGTTACATGCCATAAACAAGAGTTATATAGTCCATATTAAAAAAAGTTACATGCTAGATACAGTCCATATTCAAAAAAGTTACATGCTAGATACAACCCGTATACATGATGTAACAGGCCAAAAACAATCCATATACAAGAAGATACATGCTACATATAAAAATATACATCTAAAAAGTAAAAACATTCATCTTATTATCATCCCTATAGAAATTAGTACTACTTTCAACACGATAAATACATTTTGAGACCAAAAGAAAGAATTACATGTACAGATTGCCCCTTCATGAAGTGCATGATAAAAAAATTAACCATGCACATAATTACATCCTAGGATGAATTAGTACTAATCTCAACATGATAGTTATGTGGCACCACCCCTTACAGTCAAAAATTAGAAGCACAACACCTACTATCAATGACATCCATGTAACAAATGGATACTGACTAAAATCTAACAAAGTTTACACAATTGTAAGTATGAACTACAAAAAGAATTAGCACAAGGTTTTATTTTAGGGGATGTACAAATCCATCTAAAGGCTACTTCACATATCAACAACGCCCCACAACAAAAATTGGATGAACCCTTCTATACAACATCACAACTTTTTTTGCATAGAAGGTGGGAGCTTTATTACTCAGGAATAAGGTTTCAATCAGCAAGTAAAAATTCTTAAATAAAACAAAGGGAACAGTGAGACCAAACATAGTTGACATGCTCCAGTCTAGCATGTGTAGCTAACAAATCTGCAACCTTATTTTTGTTGATGATCTACTTTCATGAGAATAAGATCCCTCGGAGAAGTAATCATCAGTTTCAACTCCATCACAAGTTTTGAGTGGGGGTCACCAGTCCAGACCTTCCACTTCCAGAGTATTCAAAATAGCATCACAATAGTTTTCAATAGAAGCGGCACCTCGGCGCCTCACACGACCGGATAGCCATAGCTAAGACATCGTGTACTGCTTGCAGCTCAGCTTCATATGGTTTAGTAAAATCATCATAGGACTTGCATGTTGCTTTTAAAATAGCTCTCTAATGTGTAGCAGGTCTGCGTCACGGTGGACACACCTTCACGAAGGTTTTGTCCTAAAAAGGTTTCTGAAGACCAACCTATTGCTTTACATTGTCAAGATCTCTTCCATGTCGTTGTCGTATGAGCATCAGCAAGTTGAAATAGCTGCAGAGGTACCGGCATTTTACCTCTAGCGGGGGGTTGGATATATCATGGACTCTGTCTATACAACATCCCAACTAGGGGGATGCATAAACACTAGTACATCACAACTAAAGAGAACCTCGCCGCTATGTTAACACTGACGTAGCTACAAGCGGTGGTAAAACAGACAAGAAATGGAGATTTAGGTACTCACCTCACGAAATCGACACGCGTACACCGGAGGCTAGGACGCTGGGCCTCTCCGACGATGGTCTCCAACGTCCTCTGTGTTGAAAATATAAGCAATAATGCATATGATTTAATCCAAATAATAAACTAATAAAGCATGATCAAATAAACAATACCAAAATTAATCATGCAGATTAACAAGGTAGATGAACATATTACATATAAATAAGATAAACCTATCACATCTACACCAAACGTTAGAATAACGAATTTTAGTAGAATCTGAAAGAGAAAATCCAGGGTTACGTATGGTGTAACAGAGGCAGCAACAGTAGCCACAGCGGTTGCAGCAGCATTGTCGCCCATGTTGAGGTTGCCGAAGAGGTCGGTGACGTCAGGGAAGAAGTTGTCGTTCGGGAACTCGTCGTCGGACGACGTCGTGGTTGCCAGTAGTCGCGTTTGAGCGCTCCCCAAAAACCTGATCGCCCCACACCCATAGAGGTTCACAAGAGGCGGGGTTCCGGAGGCCTACTGTCCCAATCTGATAGGCAGTACCGATTAGGTTTAGCACAGACGCTTATATAGTGCAGGTCAGGGAGATCGTGGGGCTCAGCCCATATTCGAGTCAGTAATAGCGCACAATCCAGAAAATCTGGAAACGGCTGACTAATTAACCCGTTCGTTAATGACTCTCGGCTCGCTGAGATTCCCACAACCCGCGGCGCGTGTGTTGTGACGAGGCGAGGCGGCGTCGAAGGAGTGTGAGAGAGCTGCTCTTCTTTTCACACTTTATTGAGTGGTAGAACAGCTTAATATATAAGGAGATGTAACTCTCACTCAACTAGCAATGTAAGACTAAACTTTAGCACCGCTAACACACACATGAGCTGCCTCAAATAATAGGCCAAAGAGAATTTTAGAATTTGTATTTATTATGGGCCAAAATCCCACATGCAAACGTCTCAAATTCCAACACTGCGCTCGGCCAAGACCAATCGGCCGCATCGCCCCTTCGGTCTCGATGGAGATGGCCCCTTATCCGTGACGACGATGAAGCTCCGCGGTCCGGTGCACGGACGCAGACAACCGCTGCAACTAGATGTGTCTTCCACCAGACAACTCATCGGAGATGCGCGATTGGTAGGATATGTGGGGAGATCGTATCACTTGAGCTGACCATGCGCAGGAGAGAGAGGAACAGAGGAACGGGGAATTTTTGCGCGACCAGTTTTTGTCTTGTAGCACCGCTTCACTTGGAAGGAGTTAATCGGGTAAAACTACCACAATTTGGGCTCTGACTACAAGTCAGTACCAACATTTGTAAATTTGGCGAGTCAGTACCAACTTTTAGATCACAACGTTGCAGATCGTACTAATTCACAACTAAGAGCATTTTGATAGCTCAGCAGTTGAGGCCACTTGTAAGAGTTTGCTAGTCAACAAATTTTAACTTTGGAACTTTTTTGCAATAAGCGAGGCTGGCCTAGCGCGGTGCCTCTATTTTTGCTCTATAAGCGAGGCTGGCCCAGTGCGGTACCTCTATTTTTGCTCTATAAGCGAGGTTCAGCTGGCGTCCATGGTGAGTGTCGTCGTACAGGCCGCGCCCGCGCGTGCTGTCGTCGCTCGAATGCGGCGCGTGAGACCACCGTGTTGGCGTAAACGATGAGAAGGTCGCACAGGTCGACGACGGCGCCTCCCGCTCCCGCAACGGACGGGCTCGACGAGCGCGGTGACCTCCTCTTCCCGGATGCGGCGGAAGGAGCGGATGCGGAGCGGGCTGAGGAGGTGGACCACGCACACGCGACGCGCCTGGATCCAGTACTCGTCGTAGGACGCGAACGCCATGTCCCGCCCGTCGAGGAGCCACTCGGCCATGGTGCTCCGCGACCGGCTCGTGAAGGCCAGGTCGTGGGTCCTCATCACCTCCTCCGCGGTGGCTGCCGAGGAAACGAGCACGGCAGGCACGTAGCCGAGCCAAAGCAGGAGGACCCGGCCAGGGACCGGAGCGCACGATGCGGCAGGGAGCCCACGAGATTGAGGTGTCCGAGGAACAGGAGGCCGCGTGGCGACCGCGGGAGCTACCTCCATGTTCCATCGATGCCGGGCTCCACCTATGAAAGAGGTACAGGAGAGATGTGATGAAGGGAAGGAGGAGGATCACGAGCACAGTAGGCGAGACGAGGGCCATGTCGATCGTCTCGACGAGCGTATGCATTCTGGCACCCTACTCGTGACTCGTGAGGGAGGCGGGCGACCAGCAAAGTGCAGCCCCACATCTAGAGAGCAAAAAATTGCAAAAAGGTCCAAAATCAAAATTTGCTGACTAGTCGACTATTACAAGTGGGCCCCAATTGCCAGTGTTGCTGTCAAAATGCTCTTAGCCGTGAATTAGTGCGATCTGCAACATTGTGATCCAAAAATTGGTAGCGACTCGTCAAATTATCAATGTTAATAATGACTCGTAGTTAGAACCTGAATTATGGTAGTTTTATTCAATTAAATCTCTTGAAAGAGATAAACCCCGTGACGAGGGTTTAACTCATCAATGCGCATTGTTATGGACTTGGGTTTACCCAGGTTCAGGCCTCGTAGAGGTCCCTACTCCTGCTTGTCTGCTCGTGGAATTATCAAAGGAGTCGAAAGTTACAATGGTGCGCAGATACAATCTGCAGAAAGTTGTGGAAACTAGGGTTGCGTGTGTCCTCCTCGCCGCCCCCTCCTAGCCTTTATATAGATAGACTAGGTCTCGGGTAGCAGGTCGAGTCGGTTACAAGTTAGGGTTTTCCCCTTCAAACTTTCTATCTTCAGCTTCTTCTTGTCTCTCAAGCAATCGAGAGTCCGCGGGTTAGTCGAGTCCTTTCGTCTGGCCCTTGGCGACACCGTGGGTCTGTACGTATTTAGACCGTATATACCAAGATCGAGTACCTGTAAGGTATACCCATGTCAGTAGCCCCCGAGTATCCAGTGGAATCGCAGATTCGACTGGTACTTTTTGAAGTTTTGAGGGCCTGAATGAGTGCATTTCGACTGCTTTTATTTGTGTCATAAGGATTGTTGATATACGTGCCTGATATAACCGAAGTATCGGTACCAGTTAACCACCTTAGGGGTGAAACAATGCAATCTACTCGAATTCGAGTCCCCGGACTCGAATCCGGAAAAGTGCTGGCGTAATTCGACTCAGGCCGCGGAGGTTTTACAGGAGTAAAATTCCAGTTATATGAGTGTGACCACTTGACGCGTCCGTCAAGGCATGTTCATCGTGCCTGTAGGCACGGATATGTTTCTGGTAGTGCGCAGTTAAATGCGTTGCCAGGCCTTTATTCAGGTCTTCCTTCACGCTGTAAGCGCGGCATCCGAATTTTTATCATCGCGGAGATGATTCGGGCAACCCAGGAGACGTAATCTCTTTTGTAGGAAAAATTATGAGGCGGTGTCGCCATGATCTGCGAGTGCTGATGTAATCAACGCACAGCTTTTGTGTAAATAATCATAGGGTGCGCGACCAGCGCTCCCTATGGGAGTAGCCCCCGAGTGCCTGGTTGAGTCGAAGACTCAGGCAGGGACTAAAGAAATTTTGCGACTGCTGTCATTTTTGTTTGTTTTGACTCGAAAACATGGTTTGCGCCTGCTGTCGTCTTTTGCTTGCTTGTTTCAGTCGAAATTGTTTTCAGCGCTCCCTATGGGAGTAACCCACGTCCATAGTCGAATCTTTTTCGAGTGGTTGGGTTTGATTGTGATTGCCTGTATCCCTGCAATAAGAAAAGAAAATCATAGGGTGCGCGGCGAGCGCTCCCTATGGGAGTAGCCCCCGAGTGCTTGGTGGAGTCGAAAACTCCAGCAAGGACTAAAGTAGTCGAAGTTTTCCGCTAAGTAGCCTTTGATGACGTCAGTGCTGACGCTTACATGACCTCAGTTGCCCGCGTGAGCGGCTTTGACGGGACGTGACGAGCGGTGGGTCCCACTTTCTGACTTTGAGTTGACTGGGCATGCGTAATCTTATTATTAACTGTGCCTCCTCGATTTCCGCGCAGTGGAGGGACGGTTCGCGCTCCCTCTTCTCCATGTGTCGAGCGCGATATGTGCCACGCGTCCAATAGGATTTTTGTGAGCCGTTGGATTGCATCTCTTAGGGGTTAAGTAGCGATGCTACGGTGGAATCTGCGCCCTTTTCTTCCTCGCTGCCATCGCCATTGCCGCTGCTCCTCTGCTTTTCTCCTACGCTCATCTCCTCCTCAGCTCTGGACCATCTCCGCTCGTTTCCAAATTATTTTCTGCGTTCTCATCGCCGCCGCGCAATGGGAAAGAAAAAAGGAGGCACTGCCACTGAATCCGCGGCCACCGTTGCCGCGACGAAGAAGAAGGTTGGCTCCGCTACTGCGGGCACCAGTGCCGCCGCCGGCGGGAAAAAGAAGGTCGCGGGCACCCGCGTGACCAATGGCGCTTGGCGCCCCTCAATCATCAAGGCGTCCGATCTCCGTCTTCTTCGCCAAGACGGAGTTATTTCTGCAGCAGTCGCCGACACGCGCATCCCCAGCGGTGAGACCATTCCTGTGCCTCCTGCTGGTTTTCGAGTGATGTTTCTTACTTTCATCATTCGCGGTCTTTCTTTGCCTATCCACCCCTTTCTTAGGGGTCTCCTCTGTTTCTACGGGCTCCAGCTCCATCAGCTGTCCCCAAATTCGATTCTTCACATCTCTTGTTTTATCACCCTCTGCGAGTGCTGGCTCGGAATCGAGCCGCACTTTGGCCTTTTCAAACGTTTGTTTAAGCTAAAGCGTCAGTCCGCATCTGGCTCTTTAGTTTATGACGTAGGTGGTTGTGGAATCCATGTCGACCCATCCGCCACCTACTTCGACATCAAGCTCGCAAAGTCCGTCCAGGGATGGCGGGACAGGTGGTTTTATGTTCGCGACCAGAAGGTCAAGGACGAGCATTTTGGACTTGCGCCTTTCGACCCCGCGACTCCCTGCAAGAAGATGCGTTCTTGGAAGAACGTGATCATGCCTTCCGAACTCGCGGAGACAGATGTGTTATATCAATGCGTCTGTGACCTCGAGAGTCGCATAGGCGCAGAAGAGGGAGGTTGCGCCCTTGTCAGGACTTGGCTGCGTCGTCGCGTCCAGCCTCTCTAGGCTAGGGTCCATCCCATGTTTCAATGGGGTGGTGCTGATGATGTCACTCGTGTGTCTGCCGATGGCATGTCCACGAGTGAGGTAGATAAGAGGGTGCGACTGGTCACGAAGTACACCTTCAAGGATGTGCTTCCGAATGAGCCAGTCGTTCCTCCCTTCGATGCTTCGAATCCTCCTCCCGAGGTACAGTCGTGCTACACAGTAGCTTATGTTCGCGATTGCTTTTTTGTTACTTACTTGCTCCTTTTTGCTGTTTGTATGCAGGATTGGGCGGTCTCGCCTTGCATGCCTCCTCTCCCTGAGGGCACTATTCGTCGCGAAGCTTTTGAAGAGGATGAGTCTGAGTCGACCATCCCTTCTGATGTGGAAGAGGAAGCCCCCGAGTCCGGGAGCCCGGATACTCGCAAGCGTTCGCGCAGCGAGGACTCCGATGCGTCGACTCCTTCAACTCCAAAAGGCACATTTGCTGGCGCGGAGTCACCAATTCCCGCCGTTCCTGTGAGGGCTGTAGCACCATCTTCTCGCAAGAAGATGCGATTGCCCAAGGAGTCTTCGTCAGAGTCGGCAGAGGCCACGTTTGATATTGACAAGTTTGACTGGTAAGTTTATGAGGTCATTCATTCTTTTCTGTTGTCTATTTGTTGGCTTTGCCCTGGAGTTTTGCCTTTTCTTAATGCGAATTTGGTCTTGCAGTCAAGAGGCGTCGTCATCTTCTGGCGACGTTGAGTTTTTGAAGGAATCAGGAGTCGCGACCTCAAGGGCCAAGGTAGAGGTCGAGCGCGCTCCTTCTCCTCCGGCGGCGGCCCACTCCGGGCACAATTCTTCGAGCTCTCCTCACGGAGGGGAGCATCGAATAGTTTCTCGGATGACGGCTCAACAGACTTCTTCAAAGTCGCTAGAGGACCATGTGAGTATATCTTTCCTTCTTTTGTATTTTGGCAGTCAACGCCTTCTGTTGCCCTCTCTGATTCCTTGCTTGGTGCAACAACTCCTTGTAAAGGAGGCCGCGCGAGTGGCGGAGCAGGTGATGGCGATGGGTCGTCGGCATGCGATGCTGGAGACGCGTCACCGCGTGGTCGAAAGTGAGTGCTTCCACGCTTTGTTCCTTTCATCTTCTCTCTGTTTTGGTATGTTGACTGATAGCCGATTATTTGACTGCCATGTAGCTGAGCATAACGCCTTACTACGCAATGTAGCATTGTTGGAGAAGACATTTGCCGCAGCTTTGAAGGGGCGCGATGAGGCAATCGTGGCTCGTGATGATGCCCGGAAGCGCGAAGAGGATCTGTGCGCCTCTTTTGCGGCCAGGGAGAAGTTGTTCGAGGAGCAACTATTCTCAGTCGCCAAGGCCCTCTCAGGTACCTTTACTGGTGGATTTTTTATTGATGCTTTTCTCTGCTTCTAGAGTTTTGCCGGTGGCACTAGAAATTTGATCCATGTATTTTGGTGTAGATGCTGGCGACTTGAGTTTTGACCCACAGGCCCTTCGTCGTGATGATGCTCTGGTCGGCGCGGTATCCGCGGTCGAGGACCGAAGCGCCGTTGTCCAGAATACATTGTCTAAGGCCAAGGTCGCCCTTAGTCGCCTCCGGGAGGAGTTGATGCCAAAGGCGGAGCAGGTCAATAAAATGGACGAGCTGGTGGAGTCACTTGCCGGGGGTGTGCCTTCTACCTACAAGAATTCCCTCCGGGCGGCTGGTGCAATGATGTCACACGCCATGGTGTAGGCCCACGGAGTCGAGATAGATCCCTTTGCGGTGTCGAAGACAATGCCTGTTGGCGCAGATGGTCAGCAGGTAGTTTTCGCTCCCTTTGCGACTGCCTGTGCCAAATACGGCCATTCTTTGATTAATATCGTTGCCAAGTATTCGGAGGAGCTCCAGCGCGCTAAGAAGGCGGCGAAAGCTTCGGCTTCGGGGGCAGGCGGAAAGTCAGTGGCGTTTGATACTGCCACGGACTTGATGAAGCCTCCGAAGGCGTCGAATTCGAAGAAGCCAGCTGCTCCGTAGTTATCTTTGTGTAATAGATGATGAATTGTCCTTTTGCTCTAAGAACATGCCTGCTGGCGAGTGTGCTTGTGAATATTTTTATGTGTATCCTGAATGCTTCTGCTCTCCCTGCCTTTGTGTTAGTTTGGTCGCCTTATTTGCTTCTGTCTTGATCTGTCGGTAGGGCACATCGAGTGGTCCCGTAGGGGGAAACCAGGATTCATCATCTCTTGATGAGACAGTGGCACCACCGTGCTCCAGGGTAGAGGAGTTCTCTTTGCTGTCGCGACTTCTGACCGTGTGAAGCAGCTGGAACGTGAGTTGCCCCTAATCCGCGGTAACGCAGATGTGTGGAAGTCAAAGGCGGAAAAAGACGTCGCCCGCAAGCAATATCTGCTTGGCGAGGTGACGCAGCTGGGCGACCAGTTTAAGTGTTAGTTTGCTCGTCCTCATCTTTTCCTTTGTAGTTAGTCGCAGTTGTACGTTGTACTCATGCTGTTGGTGCCGCTTCATTTAGTTGTTAGCGGCATTTCATCCGCAGGAGGAGAGGGATAGGATTGCCATCCGCCTTCATGGTCTCACCCAGGAGCAACTCCAAGAGAGTGGATACTTCTGGGTGGATCATGATCGTGCGACTGCATTGGCGACCCTGCAGGATCGCGCTTCACGAGTGCTACTCTTCCTGAAGAAGTCGCAGTCATGTTTGAAGAATATCTATCGGGCGATGTTCCCGTTGGATGACACGCCGTCAAGCCTGTTGGCTCTCTTGGCCAAATTTCAAGATATGTCCGCGGTTCGCAAGTGCGTGAGGTAGCAGTTGGTGGCTGGTGCCAAGGCTGCCCTCTCGATGGTGTGATTGCACAGGCCTGACGTAGATGTCGCCGTCGTAGCTTCCGGTCTGCCAGCGCCGCCAGCCGGATCTGCCTAGAATATGGTGCCGCACTATCAAGCGGTGGACCGGCCAGCAGAGGAGATTGTCGACTTCTTCGAGGAGCAAACCAATGTTCTTCTGTTGCAGCAGTAACCAGATTTGTATCCTGCAGATAAGTGTATTTGTGTTGTAAAGTTCATATATATATTTGTATGTAATTTATTGTTGAACGCGTACAAATAGCTTTTGTAAGCGTAAGGTGCGTTGCACTATGCGAGTCCTTGTCGTTAGCCTGGCCATCCCTTTTATCAACCTGCCAGGTGCGTTGCAGCTGGGTTGATTTGCGTTTAAGGGGTTCAATTGATGTGCCAGCTACTCAGGATGTCGTGTTCATTAGTTCGTAGAACAAATGTGTGTAGGGTGGCGTAGCCCCCGAGTACAATAGTAACAGAAGTGAAAAGAAAAAACACAGAGTTTTGGGGCACTTAACTTTTATTTATTTGGAGAACAGTACGAGGTACAATGTGTGGCTAAGTAGCCTTGGCTGGGTAGCCTTATTTGCGATGTAAAAGTAAAAAACAGCTAGGGGTAGAAGCATCGCAGTTGTTCGACGTTCCAAGGGTTGGAGTATGCGACTCCTATTTCTAGGTCTTGAAGGAGATAGGCGCCACCTGGGATTACTTCTGTAACCAAGTATGGTCCTTCCCAGGGGGACTCGAGCTTGAGATGCCCCTGCTGTTTCAGTCGCAGGACTAGGTCACCTTCGACGAAGGATCTGGGACGAAGCCTTCTACTGTGGTAGTTGCGCAGGTTCTGCTGGTAGATCGTGCATCTTTCTGCGGCGATTTCCCTTGCCTCGTCGAGGAGGTCGACGGAGTCTTCGAGTGCAAGAGATGACTCTTGTTCGTTGTTAGCGACTATGCGCGGCGCCTTGTACCTTACTTCGGCGGGTAGTACCGCTTCTGCCCCGTGCACCATAAAGAATGGTGTATAGCCTGTGGTGATGTTTGGAGTTGTACGTAGGCTCCAGAGTACGGATTGGAGCTCATCTCGCCAGCAACCCGTGGCTTGTTCGAGTGGTCGAAGGAGTCGCTTCTTGATGCCGCTGCAGACGAGCCCGTTTGCTTTTCCACCTAACCGTTGGTCTGTGGATGCGCGACTGAGGCATAACTGATGTTGATCCCCAGGTTTTCGCAGAATTCTTGGAACTCCTTGGATGTGAAGTTCGTCCCGTTGTCAGTGATGATGATGTGCGGCACGCCGAAGCGGTAGACGATGGACTCGAAGAACTTGACTTGCGCTGTACCCTGATTGCTTGGTTACTGGCATGGCCTCGATCCACTTGGTGAATTTGTCGACTGCGACCATGAGGTAGACGTATCCTCCTTGCGAGGACCTTGGGAGTTTGCCAACCATGTCGAGACCCCACTGGGTGAAGGGCCAGGCCAATGGAATAGGCCGTAGTTCTGTGCCTGGTGCATGTGGCTTGTCGGTGAATCGTTGGCAGGCGTTGCATTTTTGGACTATGTCCTTGGCATCACGCATGGCCGTGGGCCAGTAAAATCCAGCTCGTAGAGCTTTGGCAACGAGGGCGCGACTGTCGGCGTGGTGTCCGCAAGTCCCCTCATGTATGTCGAGGAGGACTGCTCTTCCGTCGGCCAGGGAGACGCATCGTTGTAACACGCCTGTGATGCTGCGTTTATACAGTTCGCCATTGATAACAGCGAATGCCTTAGAGCGTCGCGTGATGTGCCATGCGTCTGTCGGGTCGTCCGGTAGGCGCTTGCTGAGGAGATATGTAATGTATGGCTGCGTCCAGGATTGTTCGATCATCATGACACTCATTGGCCCTTCGAGTCCTGTGTCTGGCTCCAAGTTTGCGAGTGCCATTGGCTCATTGGGTGGCGTAGCCCCCGAGTCTGTTGCTGTGCTTGTTTTCTTCTCTGTGGCCTTTGGCTTGATGGGCATTTGCAGATGCGCTCGAGAAATACCCCAGGTGGTATGGGGGCACAGGTAGAGCCTATGTTGGCGAGTGTGTCCGCCTCCTCGTTGCTTTCGCGACCTACATGTCGCAACTCGCAACCGTCAAAATCTCCCTCGAGTGTATCGTAGAGGTCGTGGTATGCGATCATGTTGTCATTGAGTGCGTCGCACTCGTGCATTGTTTGGTTGACGACCAGCTTGGAGTCGCCATATATGATGAGCCTCTTTGCGCCGCAGCCTTTTTGCCATCCTTATCCCGTGCAACAGGCCTCGTATTCAGCCTCGTTGTTTGAGGCTGTGAACTGCATTCGCAGGATGTATTTCAGCTTGTCTCCTTGAGGGTGACGTCAATATGACACCTGCTCCTGCTCCGTCTTTCCGCTTGGATCCATCGAAGTGCATTGTCCAGAGGTAGGACATATATGGCTTGTCCGGGAGTTGTTTTTCCATCCCATGCACGAGAAAGTCAGGGAGAACCTGCGACTTGATTGTGTCGCGCTTTTCGTATCTGATGTCTCGTGGAGACAGTTCGATTCCCCAAAGCGCGACTCGTCCCGTGGCGTCGGGGTATTGAGGATATGTCCCAATGGGGTGTCGCTGACTACCACGATTGGTGTGTTCCTGGAAGTAATGGCGCAGTCACCGGGCGGTCATGAAGACGCCGTACGCCAGCTTCTGGTAGTGCGGGTACCGCTATTTTGTTGGCGTGAGGACCTCGCTGAGGTAGTATACCGGGCGTTGCACGCCGTGGACCTTGTTTTCCTCGGCCCGCTCGACGACGAGCACTGTACTAACCACTTGGTTGGTAGCGGAGATGTATAGCAGTAGTGGCTCCCTTTCTCGTGGAGTCACCAGTACTGGCGAGGTGGATAGCAGGCGCTTGAGATCTTCGAATGCTTCTTGCGCTTCCTTGGTCCACTCGAATTTGTCAGCTTTGTAGAGGAGCTGATAGAAGGGCAGTGCATTTTCCCCCATTCGACTGATAAATCGACTGAGGGCCGCGATTCGTCCGGCTAGTTGTTGGACGCCTCTTATGTTCTTTGGCTTCTCCATGGCCAGTATGGCCTTTATCTTTTTGGGTTTGCCTCAATCCCTCTCGCGAAGATGAGATACCTAAGCAGCTGCCCAGATGGTACTCCAAAGGCGCATTTGTCCGGATTGAGCTTAATCCGGTAACGATCGAGGTTGGGCGAATGTTTCACACGCAAGTCGTCGATTAGAGAGGCTTCCTCCTTGGTTTTGATTACTATGTCGTCGACATAGACTTGTATGTTGCGACCCAATTGCTCTTTGAGGCAAGCCTGCATGCACCACTGGTAGGTGGCTCCCGCGTTTTTTAGCCCGAAGGGCATTGTGTTGTAGCAGAACACACCGAAGGGCGTGGTAAACGCAGTCTTCTCCTAGTCTTTCCTCCTTCATTCGAATTGGTTATAGCCTGAGTAGGCATCGAGGAAGCAGAGGCGCTCGCATCCAGCGGTGGAGTCGATGATTTGATCGATCCGGTGGTAGCGGGAAGTGATCTTTTGGGCAGTGCTTGTTTAAAGAAGTGAAGTCCACACACATCCGTAGGATATCCGTGTCCTTTTTGGCACCAGCACCGTATGGCGAGCCAAGTGCTTTCCTTGATCTCGCGTATGAATTTGGCCTCGAGGAGTTGTTGATCTCCATGCCAACTGCCTGCGCTCGTGGGCTCAGACAGTCGCCTGATTGTTTGCTTGACTAGCCTTGCGTCGGGGTTGACGTTGAGTGCGGCTTGGCGAATTCCCTGGGAACTCCTGGCATGTCCGCAGGACACCAGGCAAAAATTTCCCAGTGCTCATGGAGGAATTCGACGAGCGCGAATTCCTATGCGGGACTCAAGTTGTTGGCGATGAGGGCCGTTTGGCGGGATCTGTTGGATGGACCTGCACCTTCTTTGTGTCCACAGATGAGTCGAAGGAGAGATCAGGTGAGCTTGGCCTACTCGGGGGAGGCAGGCTGTTGTCTGTCGATTCCTTCAATCACGCGAGCTCCTCCTACATGCCGAAGGACTGGGAGATTCTGTTGAATTCCCTGTCGCAACTGTGAGATTGCTCAAAGCTTTCGTTATCGTGATGACGCTGTTGGGACCTGGCATTTTCATCTACAGGTAGGCGTAGTGGGGTACCGCCATGAACCTAGCGAACGCGACACGTCCGAGGTTGCAGTGGTATTGTGAGGGCCAGTCGACGACCTCAAAATCGATGCGCTCGCGCTGGAAGTTCCTTGGCGTGCCGAATATGACGTCGAGGTTGATTTTGCCCAGGGGGTATACGCCTTTCCCTGGGACGATGCCATGGAACGTTGTGTCCGATGCCTCCAAGCAAGTTAGAGGGATCTTCATTGCTCGCAAGGTACTCGCGAATATGAGGTTGATGCCGCTTCCGCCGTCCATGAAGACGCGACTCATGTCGAAGCCTCCAATTTGCGCCTCGAGTACGAGGGGGCAATGGCCTGGGCGAGGTACTTGAGGCGGGTGGTCTCGTTTATCGAAGGTGATGCACGACTCACTGCCACTGAGGTACTCAGTGGTGGATGGTGGTGAGTGCGTGGCCAAGTTGACTTGGCGAGTGATGGCTTTCTGCACCCTGTTGGAGGGGCGCCCCTTTTGGATCATCATGGTACCCATGGCCCGTGGGTACGGTTCTCCTCCGTGGTGTTGGTCCGGTGCAGCTCCGTTCGGTGGTGGTCCCGGTGGAGGTGGCGGTGCGCCATGTGCCACGGCGCCTGGAGCGGCCCCGTAGCCTCTTTCGACTGCGTTGCGGTTCATCCGAACCAATCCCTCGTGCAGTTTGAGGAACTCGCGGCAGTCCTTGAGGAGGTGGCTGGACTTTCTCTTGCCGTCATGCTTGTCTATATAGAAGTGTACCATGCATGGTCCGGACAGTTTTTCCTCGATGGAGGTCGCGGGTGCCTCGTCGCGAGTGCGGCGTTGCCATACTTGCATGGTTTTCCCAGAATCGCGGTATCCACCGCTGCGGTATCCGCTGTTGCGGTTGTCGTCGCGTCTGTCGGCGTAGCCGGCTGCGACCATGTTGACGTCGTCACGGTCGTCGTAGATGCGCATGCGGCGTTTGCCTCGGCGGTCGCGTCTGCGTTCGAGTTCTGCCTCCTCGTCGGAGTGAGCGCGGTTTTTCACCGAATCTTCTCCATCAGCCCACCGATTCGCGATCTCCATTAGGTGGTCGATGGTCTGGGGCTTTGAGCGGCCCAGCTCCTCCCTGAGCTCTATACGACGGACGCCACCGTTGAATGCATCAATCGCGCGGTCTTCCGAGATGTTTTCCGTGGAGTTCTTGATGATGGACCACCTTCGTATGTATGAGCGCAGCGATTCGCCAGATCTTTGCTGGCAGCATCTCAGTTCTTCGATTGATGCGGGCCGTTTGTACGTGCCTTTAAAGTTGCGCACGAAGCTGTAGACCAGCTCATCCCAACTGCGAATGGATCCGCGTGGGAGGCTATTGAGCCATGCTCGGGCGGCGCCTTGCAGCTGTAGCTGCAAGCATTGCATGGCAGTACTTAGACTGCCTCCGTGGAGCCTGACGGAGGAGATGTGATCCTCTAGCCAGATTTTAGGGTCCTGTAGACCGTCGAACTTCGGATTTTCTGACGGAAGTTTAAACCCCTTAGGCATTCGCTTCTGCCTAATGGATCTGCTGAAGCATCTGGCGTCGCAGAGTTCCCCGTCTTCCTCTTCCGAGTCAGTCGACCGAGCACGTCGTGCTCTTTACTTGTCGATCTTGCGTTGTGTGAGGTCGTTGCACGCATCGTAGTCGCGATCGTGTCGCCGTGAACGACAGCGTCGAGACAGGTCGTGACTGTCATCGCTGGATGAGGGTGAGGAGTAGCGTTTTGCTAGCGCTTTGCCCTTTGTTGGGTCTGGTACCGGCTCCTTGTCGAGGGCGGCCTCGATTAGCTCCAAACCTGCGATCGTAGATCGGTGCATGGCTGTTCGGGGATCTCCAGCTGGCGGCTGGTTGTTGAGGAGGTACATGGTGGCTGCTGTCACCGCGGCCTGCGGTGTTCTGGGGACAACGTTGCCTCTCGTTTCGACTGTCATAGAGCCGAAGTCGAGGACTTTCGCGGCGTCTATGCGCTCTTGTTCGGTGAGGTGAGCCATTCGCGACTGCCTCTTCTTGGCGATGTACTCGTTGCCTCGTGAGGAGGATCCTCCGTAGGAGGAGAGCCCAGCGCGACGAAGGCTCGACTCGTCCGCCGCCTTTTTACGCGCCTCAAGTTGCGCGATTGCTTGTTTTTGGCGCGTGAACTCCTCTTTTAGGAGCCAGTGGTAGCCCATCAGTAGTTCCTGCGGGGACTCGAGGGGTAGCGGTGTACCTCGTAGGGCCTCGCGGCAGCGCTCCCACTCTTGCTCGTTGAGCTTGATTACAACGCGTTCGCCGGTTTGCTCATTGATTATGCTGGGAGGTTCGACTGCTCCCCCGTTGGCGCCGTTACCACCGTTGCCGCCGTTGCCGCGATTGGCGGAGGTGTCGCCCGCGTTAATGACGGCGCACATGAAGTGATTGGGGAAGCTGCTGCTTCCACAACTTTCAGATTCAGAACCGTAGGTTCCATCTTCTGTGGCTAGATCGCTCAGATCGGAGTCGCGACTGCTGTCGCTAATCGTGTTCCCGACTGCCACCGGAGCATTGAGCTCACTGAGGGTGCCGATTGATGGAGGGAACCATGATGCCGGGGCAATCGCCGGTGTCGTCGGTTGATCAGGCATGTGAAGCGTGCCCATCTGACCAACTTGGAAGCGGAAGCTCCCAATCGCCAGGCTGATTCCGTCGCCCACGGATTCGAAGGCCGGGCGGGTGGCCGGCGTGTGGACGGTGAAGTCGAAGGCGCCGAAGAGCTGGCGAATCTCCGCTGTTGCGGAGTTGTAGATCGCAGTTGATGGGGCCGAAGAAGCCGCAACATCAGCACTCCCAGTTCCCACAGACGGCGCCAATTGACGAGGGTTTAACTCATCAATGCCCATTGTTATGGACTTGGGTTTTGGAGAAGGAGGGAGTGCTGGAGACATCTATCGGCTAGCAAACAAGCACACAGGGGACAAAGGATTTACCCAGGTTCAGGCCTCGTAGAGGTCCCTATTCCTGCTTGTCTGCTCGTGGAATTATCAAAGGAGTCGAATGTTATAATGGTGCGTAGATGCAATCTGGCGAAAGTTGTGGAAACTAGGGTTGCGTGTGTCGTTCTCGCCGCCCCCTCCTAGCCTTTATATAGATAGACTAGGTCTCGGGTAGCAGGTCGAGTCGGTTACAAGTTAGGGTTTTCCCCTTCAAACTTTCTATCTTTAGCTTCTTCTTGTCTCTCAAGCAATCGAGAGTCCGCAGGTTAGTCGAGTCCTTTCGTCTAGCGCTTGGCGACACCGTGGGCCTATACGTATTTAGACCGTATATACCAAGCTCGAGTACCTGTAAGGTATACCCATGTCACCCCGCGATGGAGATCTTATTAAAGCACACCAGGCTCGCGCAAGAAATAGATTTCTGGATATTTTAAAAACCTGATCTCGACGAAGTTAGAAAACTAAGTCACTTGAATTACGTGTCTACTTATTTCTAGAAATTTCAAATGAACAATCCCCATAATTTCTGAGTGCGAACAGTATTCTGAAGTCCTGTGTGATTCTTGGTTAGAACACACAGAACTTTGACTCTGTCTCCTTTATGCCACGGCCTCACACAGTCACACACGAACGTTTTTGTCAACTGTCACGAACTGCAGAATAGGAAATGAAACATAAAAAACAATACTCATTTCATGACGATCAAGGTGTTTTCTTGCCGTGAGAGTTAAAGAAACTGAGAATCGGAGATTGAGAAGAAATTTGTCTTGACGTTTCTCAAATAGCCAGCAATTGTCACGAACTACCGAATTGGAAATGAAACATAAAAAACAATACTCATTTCATGACGAGATGTGTAGTCGTCACCAGATTTCCGTCGTTGATCAAGCTGTTTTCTTGCCGTGAGAGTTAAAGAAACTGAGAATCGGAGATTGAGAAGAAATCTTTTGAGTTGGCTTCCATATATGCATGTAGCAACAAAGTATACAAGAGGGTGGTCGATGTGGGCACAGGCGCCTCACACACCAACATTTTCCACACAAAGAATGGCAAGAAACAAAGGGTTCATGACTCTCATTCTCACATTGCAGCGCAATTTTCCATCGGAGCATTGTCGTTGCCAGCGAACCATGGAAGTTGGAGCGCGGCGGCGGCCGTCAGCCTCTCGTCGGGGTTGCAAGTTAGGAGCCCTTTGACGACCTTGAATCCGTCCTCGGACAGCAGCTCCTCGGGGAACAGCTCTCGCAGCAGGTTGCCGTGCCACCTCCCTTGCCGCCGCTGCTGCTGCTGCTCTTGACGCCATAGCGGCACCATGCCGGCCACGAACGACGACTCGTATGACCTCCACTCCCTCTTCCCCGGCACGCCGAGCACGTCGTAGATGATGTAGAGCTGGTCCGAGTCGCAGTTTCCGTTGAACAGCACCTCCCCGATGAGCAGCTCCCCCATCACGCAGCCGAGGGACCACGCGTCCACGCGCGCGTCGTAGCCCGGCGTCTCCATAAGCATCTCCGGCGCGCTGTACTGCGTCGTTCCGGCGGACCAGTACGCGCTGGCGCCGATCTTCTCTGCGACCTCCGCCGACATCGCTGAGCCGAAGTCGCCGATCTTGACGTTGCCGACGCTGTCGACGAGGACGTTCTCGGTCTTGATGTCGCGGTGGACGATGCGGTGGCCGTGCATCGCAGCCGCGCCGGAAAGAAGTTGCCGCATGACGCGGCGCGCTTCGGGTTCCGGGAACGGGCGGCCGGTGCGGCGCAAGCGTTCGCCAAGGACGCGGTCCAGGGACGTCCCGGCGTGCTCCATGACGAGGGAGTAGTCGTTCTTGGTGCCCGGCGCGCGGGCGACGCCGTGGAGGTCGACGCCGGAGGGGTTTCCGCGGCAAGCGGCCATGAAACAGGCCTCCCGCAGGAGCTCGCCGACGGGTACGGAGAGGCAGGCGTCGGCTTCGCCTTCGCCTTCGTGGATGGTCTTCAGGGCGACGGTCTGGCCGGTCGTAAGGTAGCGCGCCTTGGTGACGACGGCGGTTGTGCCCTCTCCTAGCGTGTACAGATCCTCGTAGCTGCGGGTGCTGCGCATGCGCCGGGGCTTGCTCGTCGTCTTGCTGATCGTCATGCGCTCCGAGGCCGCGGCGGCGGCGACGTCGTCGATCATGGCGGAAATGACGGCGACTCGCCAGGCGCTCATGGGTGTCTCGCTGGCTTGGTGCTCGTCGATCATGGCGCAGATGGAGGCGACCTGAGACGCGATGGCAGCCGTTCCCTCGGCTCCGGCGGCAAACTGGTCGTCGTCGGCCATGGCGCAAGCGGGAAGTGTTACCATGGTGGTGGTGGCTAGGGTTGCGAGATCGGGTAGTGCAAACTGCAAAGTACTCGAATAGCGCAAGGTGATGGCGAAGAGGGATTCGACCATTATATGGAAGGAGGATCGAGCCGATCACGATACAAACTCGGAAAAGACCTAGCTTAGAGCGCACGCGCACGCATGCCAGGTCACGTGTCCGTGTATGGAAGGGATTCGGAAATTGGCAGCCCACGTTCCCAAATTGAGCTCAAAAGAGAACATAATAAAATCAAGCCCAGCTACTCCGTATTTTTTTTCCTCAGGTGAGATTTCCGCTAATCGGACAATTACCGGAAAATCCTTCCCTCCCGAGAAATATTCATAACGCTAAATATTTCGGGTAATTTATTTATTTGATACTAGTATGGGAATGGTTGTTTCGGGGTCTAGTTCTCGATCTGCATTTTAATTTGTTCGTCAACATTAGGTTTCCTCTATCTGTCATTGGAAGAAGAAGAAAGAGTTGCGGCTCGTATGCTGGCGATATCGACGGCAACGAGTACTCACTGTTATGTGTTAGAGTATTGTACGTACGGTTATTGTGATAGTTTAGAATAGTTAGGATTTTAGTCTAACTTGTCTTTTACTCTAAGTTGATTCTTATACGCCTATATATACTCGTCTATAACGCTCAATAATACATCTATCATATTTCGTCAATCTCTCTCTATCCTTCTACATGGTATCAGAGCGGCAAGATCCTTGACCTAGCCGCCGCGTCGTCCTCGGGGAGGTCGATCTCCATGATCCCCGCCGAGGGCCGCCCCATACGTAGGGTTCGTCCGCCGATCCGTGATCGGCTGTCCTGTAAGTCTTTTTTTTCCGATCTATTGATAGGTTTTCTTTTTTGGTTTACAATCTTAGATCGGATTGAGTCGCCCACCTCCATCGTCATCGCTGCGCCTTTACTCCGACCCTCGGCATCGACGATCCACACCGCC